>JAYJMB010035691.1:23463-57290 GCA_036873735.1 Pouteria campechiana
TTACATTAAATCATCAACCAAAGTACACAAACAACATACATCTTCTGCACGGCCCTGCAACCTTCGCTTCTTTTCTTTCTGCATCTGTCTTCGTCCCTCAACATCACCCAGTAGCTGTAAGTCCACATTTGAGGCAGCTGTACGTTCAGCCCTGGCTTCAGAGCCAATTCCCTTTTTCTTCAAAGAAAGCTTTTCCATTGTTGAACCTTTTCTTTCCAATTCTTCAACGTCACTCCTAAGCAAGGGAAGTAACCTCAGAAAAAATATCATTTGGAAAGACTTATGCCACGCTAAGTGCATAAGTGAATGAAATGCAACATCTAGTTGAATTAAAAATTTGAAAGCATAACAATGCCCCTAGCATACATGATATGGAAGTTGCAATAAAATTAGATAAATGTGTTTCATGGGTGCAGCTTGAGAGGCAGAGTCCAGGTTCGTCCGCTATGACCTGCTCACAAGCACTTGCATGCAAGAAATCAGCTTCAAATGGGGTGAGTCCCCATGGTATTTTCTTCATACTTATCACATTTTTTATGGCCTGGGTCTAAAACAGGCTGATTATTAATCTAGTAGCACAAAACAAGTTGACATCTGGGGCCAATCAAGTTAATGTTGGGTACTATGAGTACCTAGCTTTAATTTACTGTGGTCCCCATGATAAGCAATGCAATATGATCTTTCCCATGAATGGCCTTAAATTTTATGCATAAACCATATTGAACCCTGTAAAAAAGTAATAGTATGTGCCCTCTCAACCATTTGCCTTTATTTGGCCCACTCGAATCACAAGCAGATAATAGGCAGTGAACCAAACAACATGCAAATTCCATTTTGTTGAACCAGTTAATTTTAACTTGATTAGACAATGAACTAAAAGCACGCCTGAGTATACAATATGAAACTAATTTGACCATATAACTTGAATTTCACACCTAAATGCAAATGTAGTTTTGAAAATAGTTAATTTAGTTGTAATGGTGGTACCATTATGTTCTGTAGGTCCAGAAACATGCCTTCAAGGAAAACTGGACTGCAATGGTGGCACCATATCAATCGATACTGAGCATAATGATGATAAGACTCTCCATTAATCATCTTAGGCCAAGACCAAAAACGTATTGACTGGCTGGAAATAACAGGTGTTGGAGGCATCCCAAGTCATGGAGTGCTATGCATCCCACGCAGCAGATTCCATATGAAGGTTGTTGGAGTATGTTGGTGTATTAACTTGTATGGTTCCCTTCTATGGTTTAACTGTATTTAGGAATTTTATAACCCTAGTTAAGACTTAATAGTAGGACTGATGAAGAATGCAGTAGGAGAAATAAGTTTCTGAATTTATAGAAAATGCCTGGGTTCTGAAATTGGGACTTATCTATCAAGCCAGTGGAGGGAATGGAACGAGGCATGTCAAAATTTTCCAAACAAGCTCATCTGCTTTTCTGGCAACACACCTTCCTCATATTCCTCACTTCCCAGCCTTTCTTCCTACCAAGTTTCAGCCCTAGATCAAGTTCCTAGCTTATAGCAGAGATAATCTAACTTGTTTTGACTAATGTCAAAATAGACAACTCTTCGGTTTTCACTTTAACTTGTTTTAACTTTGGCACATGACACAATCCATGTCAAACATAGAAAAAAAAAATCTAAAATCGAGCTACTTGGTTCTTTGTGGCTTCTAAAAGAAAGTGTTTGTACTGTGTTCACATAGATTTGACGTCTTTGAAACTGGACATGCCATGCAAGCAAGAAAATTTCAAAATCTCCAATGAAGACATGGCTTAAATATAGCAGAAACTTCGATCACTGGAATCAGAATTAATACCTTGGAGAGGCTGTTTCATGTTCCTTGGGACTAAATTGCTCTGCAATAAGCAAATGCAAAATAGGAACTTCATTTCATATTTCATAATAATATAATAAAATTAGAATAGAAAGCATCTAAACAATAAACACTTAAATAGAAGGATAGATTTCATTTAACGTTAAGAAAACCAAAAGATTCAGACAAGTCCAGGATAGCACATTTACATTCAATCCAGTAAACCTTTGTACATTTAGAGATTCAAAATTGCATCCTCTAAGACAGATGCAGAAATGGTTAAGAATGCCATAGCAATTTCAGCTTGAATGAATTTACATACACATTAGCTCAAAGGTCCTAGCTCCAATTATATGCACAGAGGGATGAACAAAGTATGCAGTGAATGGCAGCACATGCATGCATGCACATTGGTCTTCTGCAACTAGCAATGCAAAATGGTTAAGAATGACATAGCAATTTCAGCTAGTATGAATTAACATACTCATTAGCTTAAATATCCTAGCTCCAATTATGTGAATAGAGGTATGAATAAATTATGCAATGAATGATAGTACATGCATGCATGCACATCTGTTTTCTGCAGCTAACAATGCATTATACTGCTATATATTTCTGCTGAGTCCATGAATATTACCAATTTCAAGTATTGACAAAAAAATACTTTCAGTAGTGGGCAGAGCAGGAAGGACACAGAATGCCAGATGTGGTGACCAAAAATGCCAGAAGATTGGGCTATGCATGTAATACACGGAATGCAAGCTGAAGAACATAATATTGATTTCAAAAATTAGGTTCAACATGAAACAGGTCCTTATTTGCAAAATAGAAATGCAAAACCAAAGTTTTAGAAAAGCCTAGAAACAGATCACCAAGCTTTTTTAGAGTAGTCAAATAAATCTAAAATAAACATATACAACTTAAACTTACATGCTGCCTTAATTTTAAGTATAGAAGAAAGTACTGGCAAGGTAAGTCTAAAGTTTTAGAGTACCATCAGTCACTTTCTGCTGAATGGGAATGTCTCCCAACTCCTTCCGCCTTCTAATAATCTGCTGGCGCATCCTAGCATCAAATTTTGCCTCGTCATCATCATCACTGAGTTCATCAGCACCAGATTGATTAATGTCTGATTGTCTTTCAGAGTCATAACGCTTAGAGGTTAGTGCTTCTCTAACGGCTAGCTGCAGACCCTTTTTCCTCTGGACTTCTTGTGCATTCTGCAGACAGAAGTTGGTTTAGGATATGTCTTCTGTAAACAAAATTTATATGGTGTTATTGAAGAATTCAAAACCTATCAAGCACACAAAGAGAATCAAAGAAAAGAGAAGAATTGAGCAGTGTCTTCTGAAGTCTTCTCCAACAAACAAGATGCTAGTTCAATGTGTTGGGATACATCATCAATGTATGCATAATGATTTAAAAATTTACAGTTGCAATAAATCATCAAACACCATCCATTACTTATAAATTTTTTACATAATGCATTGCAGTTATGATCCATAATGAGGTTCATAATGAGCTATCATTGCTTGTCAACAGCTGTAAATGTGAAAAAAGCTACAAGAACAGTTCAATAAGCACGCTGTCAGCTTTGAATACCCATTACCCTTCCATGAAAAATGTGTGAAGAAGTATTTATTCAGTAGAAAATGCCAGCAATAATCAAATCATCATCAGACTGGCTATTACCAATTCCTCTTTTGGTGCTTCTTTGAGGAGACGGGGATCATTTAATACATCATGACTGCTTTTGATCTTCTCTTTCACTGCTGCCAGCTGCTTCTCCTCTTCTTCTGCTTCTTCGCCAAAAGATAGCAAGTTAAGCTTCCTGACATCTCAAATAAAGAAGCGCTTTAGTTTTCTGGAACTATATCTAAAATGTGACTTCCACATCCAAAAGAAAGTTTTCATCATCCATAGGATTGTCTGCATGAACTTACTTCACAGCTTTCCTCTGCTGATCTTTGAGTTTAGTGTCAACTGTGGAATAAGACACAGATTTCTCAGGTACTTTCCTCAGAATGATATCATCAAATGGGTTCCACAATACCTGAAGCATAAGACTTCAACATGCATCTTAGAACACCCAATATAATAAAGCATCACAGTTTAGTGACAGAGAACTATATTCTTTATTTGAATCAGAAAGGGATAAAATGGATTTGTCTGCATTTGTTAAATATGGATTGAAAGTGTATGATTCACTAAGTTCACCTAACATATCGATCATGTAAAATCTACACTATTAACCATAAAGCATGGCTCATCTCCCTAAGCAATTAAAAAGAAGCAAAAATGAAACTAGTATGAGCGACTTCATAGAATTATCTGAGCTATTCATAATCACCCACAAGATTCCTGCTTAGCCAATCATTCAAAAACCATATCAAACTAACAAGATTTCAATGATTCATGAGCTAATGATCACTAGCTTTTGGTTCCAAATTAGATGTGCGACAGTGATGCTGACGATTCACCACTAAGCGCTGATATTCTGTCAAAAACTCAAGCAATCTCTGAATGCAAAAGCCTCTCCCACAACAAGACAATGTACTTAGAATCCCTTTCATCAAAATACAAGAATCCCCTCATCAAAATACAGGATTATGTTTTTTCGCACTGCAATGCTTGATACACTAAAAGGGAAAGCAGATCCTGCTTGATTGTCAGAGTACAATGCCTGAACAGCCCAGAATGTTCCTAGATAACTGAGTCATCAAATGAATTATTCTTCATGCCAACCATATAGACCACATAACATGAAATTATGCTTCATGCCAACCATATAAACCACATAACATGAAATTATGCTTCATGCCAACCATCTCAACCTCGTAACATCAAATTCTTCTTCATGCCAACCATATCAACCTCATACCAAGATAATCATTCCTCCTTTCCTCTTAAGTTGCATGAAATTAAATGCTTCTCCAACAATTACAATTCCAAAGATGGAAGTGGTCCACCTTCAGAAAGACCAGGGTGCTTAAGCAGCTATCTCCCTTAAGCTACAGTCAATCATTTAAACAAGGTAGAAAATAGACCCTTCGGATCCAACATTCATCAATTCCCATACAACATATGAGAAACAGCAGAAAAATACAATTTTCACATCAATTGCCTTTTCCATATCCACTATACAATGAACCATTTTGTCAGGATTATTGAATATGATTTTGATGACAACAAAACTTGATCTACGCTAGCTTTGTATACCCTTTAGTAAGTTATTATTTGTGCAAGCATAAATAATTTATCATGATATTGCGTTCGTTTTTGCCTATAATGTGTTAAAAGATAAAATGTGTGCACCTCATGGAATTATTGTAAAAGAAAGAATGTGTGCTTAATGAACTTTCTTCACAAATTCAAATTGCTTATCCATGTTCATATCTTATGAAAATTATATGAGGATAAATACATATTGATATAGTGATAGATTTCAAGGTTAACAACATGGTAAGTGCAGAAACTTCCAAGTGTAGGACCGCAACCATCTGCCCCAACCAATTGTTACACTTTAGAAGAATCAAATATGAAGACCACATTTTTGGAAGAAGAAAATAGAGGTTTCGAGACGTGCTACAAGGATTTTGCATTGTTTGTAATATCCGGAAAGAAATCCACATGAACAAATGCAAAGCAAAGACAAAGCCAAAGTCAAGAAGTTGAAACTTTTTCCGAGAATATAACTTTGAACAACCCAAAATGACCAAACCGAAGTTCGTCCGAGACTAAGAAGAAGAAGCAACCGCACCAGGAATTTTAACAAATCTAAATGAAGAGGAGACTTTGTTTGATCCTCATAAACAAGAAGACTTCATCCGAATCATCAAAAGCCTGGACAAATGCATGAAACGAGAAGAAACTTCGTTTGAACGACGGAAGTCAAATATGAACTTTGTCCAAAATTAATTACGAACAAATGTTGCGCAAAGAAGAATTCATCCGACTTTGTCCGAACAAGAGAAGGATAAACAAAGGCAAACTTCATCCATAACATCTGAGTTTGTCTGATACTAATTTCAGACAAATGCTAAAGAAGAAGCCTCGACTGGCGGACATGAACCAAAGAGAGAATTTGTTCGAAATTAACTCCGGAAGAATGCATACAATTGAAAGTTGTGCCTTTGTCCGAGATCAATTGATGTGTGATCAATAATTAATCTGAAGCACCAAAACGGCATTGATGCTCATACTTTCAGTGAACAAATTCGTTCAATCACCATTTTCGGCAATGAACGGCATTGCGGTAGTTTTAAAACAAAATAGAAGCAATGCGTTCCAACGGGAAGAGCTCACAACGGTCTTCTACATTCAAAGCTACTCAGCTACCTTCATTCCTACATCCAATCATACCCATTGTTCTCCAACAGTAAGTTTCTAGAGAGCTACCTAAGAATATGCTAAGGGACGATTCAAAAAAGAGAAGAAGAGGTTGCTACATATTGAAAATCTCCTTGAGCTTTAACCTTCTGATCCTCAAGCAACCAAAGGCCAAGAGCTTCAACCTTCAAATAATAATTCAAGAGCTTCAACTTTCCATATCTTCAAGGCCTCCTTCTTCATTACGTCAAAGGGAAGATCTTTTGCACTATAAGGAGCTGTTATAAGATCAAGTCTTCCCCGGCGCACTAATGAAACACTATATAAAAGTGTATAAGTTGACTGGTTAGCTTGAAAACCAAAGAGTTTGTGGTAAGTTCTAGAAAACCATCATTATATAAGTTTGTTGGTTAGCTTGGAAACCAGTGAGTTTCTGGTGAGCTCGGAAAACCAAAGTATAAGTTTGCTAGTGAGCTTAAAAATTAGTAATTTGATGGTGAGCTCGGGAAAAACCATTAAGATTGCTAGTAATCTTAGAAACCAATGAGTTTCTGGTAAGCTCAGGAAAACCAAATTATATTCCATTATATAAGATATAGTGAAACCCAAGGCACGAGGTGAATATGCTTTTGGAAGAATGGAGTAAAGACCGTTGTCCGAACCAATAAAAAATCGTATTGTTTGTGTGTGCATTATCTCTGATTGTTTTACTTTCTTTATGCTTTATTGCTTCATCATTTACTTTATAATTGCATTGTATACAAGCATTAAAAGAGGAAAAATGTTTCAATAAAGGTTAAGCAATAAATTTTTTATAAACTCAATTCACCTCTCCCCTCTTAAGTTAAGCCATCCTACGAGACCCAACATATTTTACCCTACAAGGATATGAACTAACTCATGCATGATGAATGGCCATGAAACTATAAAAATTGGTAGCAATACACTATTTTGCAATGGTGTTTACTATCAAAATTCTCAGCCCCCAATTGCAAGGCATTGTTCAGTGGATTTTTAAATGTATGAATAATTTAGCATATGTTGAATCGTGAAATAAAAACAAATTATTAGAACTAGCAAAACTTGGCAAGAAATTCTACCTAGTGTCAAGTTCAATCTAGGACTTTGAACTCAAATGAGGTAAAATTCCTTTAATGATGTGTTTGGTCAGTAATATAAAGAGGAGAGTAGATAATCCCCTTTGCTTCCCCTTTTTTATGTCCCAACAACAATACCTTTCCCTCACCATGAACTACACTTCCAATCATGCTCTCTATCTTTCTATTGAAAAAGCATATCTAACTCATCTTTATTCACTTCATAGTTAACATTACTCTCTTTTTTTCTACTAACATCATTTTCACTCGTCCATCTTATCCTCTCTTGGGGCATGTTTGATTCAGCCTTTTTCCGAGGTTTATGGTTTATTTACTTAAGATAAACCAGCTTTACTCATCCATCTTATCCACATCAAATGCTTCATGCAGGCTCCTTTTGTCAGGCCACAATGATATTTCTACATATAGTTTTTCAATATGCCCCAAAGAACAGTAGAAACCACTGGTCATACGGTCCAACACAAAAGAAAGAATTGGACAAAAATATAGACATTAGGGTGTATTTGATAATAGGGAAAAGGTAGAAAATTTTTCTACCATTTCTCATTCCTTTTTACATATCTTTTGATGTGATTTGACATCTTGACTACTTAACAACTCTTCTTTTTTTCATTATTATATATATTTTCAATTATTATTTCATATCTTTCTAAGTAAAAAGCTTATCTATTTTGTTTTTATTCACTCTATTTTTAATCATTATCCTTTATCGCACCATATCACTCTTTCTTTT
Source organism: Pouteria campechiana (assembly GCA_036873735.1). Classification (NCBI taxonomy): domain Eukaryota; kingdom Viridiplantae; phylum Streptophyta; class Magnoliopsida; order Ericales; family Sapotaceae; genus Pouteria; species Pouteria campechiana. The sequence continues at coordinate 31,469 of JAYJMB010035691.1, forward strand.
TTCCCTCACTTTTCCATGTTCTTTTTTCTCACATCTTTTCCCCATTCTCAAATGCACCCTAAAATCATATGCTTAGTCTTTTCCTAGCCATTGATCAATGGAATTGACAAAAAAGCTCCCAGGGACCTGCTGTGTGAGTTAATTTGCAAGAGAAGGATCTAATCACAAACAATCCTACAATGAAGTAATGGACATATAAAAAACATAGTGCCTTGCAAAGTAAGCTACCTCAACAGAGATAATCTTTGGGGGAGGATCTAAAGGTCGATCATTCTTATCTGTCTCAATATCACCCAATCTTAAAAGATTAAATATTGAGTCCCCTGTAACCTGAAAATTAGTGGATGAGATTCAATGAACCATGAATTTGCTTCACAGAAATATATATCAAAAGTGAACATGATACCTTGCCAAAAATTGTGTTCTTACGATCAAGCCAGTCACAGCTCTCCAATGATATAAAGAACTGGCTACCATTTGAATGCGGTGACCCAGCATTTGCACATGCAACCAAGCCCCTATGTTTGAATCTCAGTCTTGAATGGAATTCATCAGCAAAAACACCTCCGTAAATGCTTTCACCACCTGAAAATAGGAAAATTTGAAATTTGTTTTCACATTAATCGGACATCGTCCACTTTTTTTTCAAATGACTACGTACAATAACAAGCTAAAAGCTACTTGGGAAGTAAACAACGCAAATGTCTCTGCAGTAAATGCTATAAGCTATTTTAAAACTAATGATTTAGGAAGCTGCATCCACGCCGGCCTGAAAAGTTCAGGCCTCTGCTCATGTATGAAGATCTAGCACAACTAAAGGCAAATTCGCTCATCTGCCCATTGGGGAATTAAATCTGTTCTATCCCTGCAAACAATCTAGATCGCTGCCAAGTCCATTTCTTGCAATTGGGGTGTTGATCCCAACAATCGAAGAAGCAAAATTTGCATTAAATAACAGAATTTCAACATTCCACGGCCAACCCAAGAGAAATCGCCCAGCATCCAACTGTCAGAAACTTCCGGAACATGAATAGTATGCAGCTGAGTAGGAAAGGGAGAAGCGCAATATTACCAGTGCCAGTGCCGGTGGGATCGCCGCCTTGGATGAGGAAAGCTTTGATGATGCGATGGAAGATGGTGTTGTTGTAGTAACCTTCGAGGCAGAGCTGGACGAAATTCCTGGCGGCCTTGGGCGCCTCCTTGGGCCACAGCTCCACGTCGAGGGGACCGTGTGTCGTATTCAACACCACCTTCCCCTTCGTCGGAGGCTCCAATACATAAACGGAAGACATGTATATATGTTAGGGCTTATAGTGTAGGGAAGGGAAGGAGCAGATTGCAACTTGCAGCAAAGCTAGGGATGGGGCTGGCTTTTGTTCTTGCACGGTTCTTGTCATAGGATGGAGGTTTCCTGTGCTTTCTCTGCATGGAGGATTCTGGACATTGGCAGCGGGGGACGCTCCGGCGCTGGCCGCCGCGCAAGCAGAGGACAACCGAGGCCGAATAATGCGCTCGCGTTGTATTCCGGAGACTGAGCTTCTCGCACGCCCGAGGACCAAACACTGGCTTCGACGTGAAGGCTCGAACTCTTTGTAACTGTAAAGCCCTTTTTAACTATTGACACTTTTGGTTTCCTTAAAGATATTTTTTACCTTGTAAGTTGCGCGCAGGACCTATTTAATTATTACGTCTTTATTAAATTCAAATTTTAATTATTAAAAGAAATCATCACTTTTTACATCATTATTTATATTTTTATATATTTATTTTATCACTGTTTACTTTATAAATATGGGAAATATTTGTATACAACTAGTGGCATAAATTTTTGATGTATTATTGTCATTTAAACTTATCATGATGTTTTTATTATATTACAAATAATTATAATATTTTGATATGATAAAATAATACTTCACAATGTTATTTTAGTACCAACTACGGAATTTCATGTTGAAATGTTTTTTTATAGTAATATTAAAGTATATAAAAATAAATAATATAATTATTTTTTTATCTAATCAAAACATTTGAACTCAAATGACAATATTGCAAAGGAACACAAATACTTTCCTCTAAATACTATCATGCTTTATTGTTGATTTTATTATCTTTTCTTTTACATGTCTTTTGTGGATTCTTTCTTTCTATTTCTTTTAATGTTTGGAGTTTACTTGTTTATTGTAAAAAAATTTAAAAATTATTTTTATGGTAAAATAAAGGTAAAAACTTCTTTTCTTAAATTTCCATAATAATGCGGTGCTTAAACACTTATAACTATTATATTTTGTATATCAAATCAATGGAAAATATTTATTTATTTTATTAACTCTTGACTAGCATCGTATTTGTTACCAGCTATATGCTGCTAATATCATCATCTTCTTCATACATATATATAGAGAGAGATGTATATAAACCTTAAACAAACTTTACCCTCATTTATACTAAACAGAGCACACGCACAAATGGAGAAAACATCCAACTCAAGTGGACAGCACTTAAGATGATTTTTCGCGCACTTAAATCTTCAACGGTGAATGCGATGAATGAATTGAATTTAACCTTCGTGCCTTTAGAGACTCCGAACAAACATATGCACGAAAAATTCCATTATAATATTATCCTGAAATTATTTCTGTCACATAAGTCACGCGGTAAATAAAATTAAAATAGATATTTGTTTAAACTATAAATAACCTTTTATTTCTGCTCATTCCCAAACGCACCCTTGTTGTTGCCCGTACACGTGCATTGGGTTAAAAACCACCAATAATCACAATGAAGCAATGGTCGCTACTGCTCGCATGCGCTTGTTGTGATGATGGATGGTGTCGATCTTTTACTCGCCACACATGACGGCATATACCATCGCGATGCACCGTAGAGTATGCAATTCGCGTACAGACAGACAGCATTGTCAAAGCCATTCCTCGGCACGACCACGCGAGTTCATTTAGGGTAAGACTGCGTACGAACATTTTCAATATAATTAAGATAAAAACAGTCACCTCAAACTAAGCATTTTCACGATTAGAATATATGTAGTTATATATTATGATCATAACCAATAAATTAAAATATGAGTATGTATTTATTGAAATAAACGCTAGGTTGGCGAACGCGTCGACCTAATTTAAACATAACTTCTAATTTAGATTTAAAATTTGCTGAAATCTCAAGCAAAATGGAGATGGGTTGATTTGATTCAAATCGTCATTAGTCCGTTACGCCCCTAACCGTCGTCTGATTGGGCACGACTTCGTTTTCAGAGCGATGCACGCTGGAACACAGGTTAGAGGACGGCATGTGCCGCAAGGGAGCCTTGTACGTCCACTCGCGCGATTCGACCTACCATTGTCATTGGTCTATAAGAATGGAAGAGAGCGATGCATGTTTTGTTGGAGTCGGGAGGTGCATGCGTTTTGTAATATTTTCTTCCCGTTGCAAGGAGGACAAAACCGGAGAGAGAGAGAGAGAGAGAGAGATGGAGATGGGAGATCGAGGAGGAGACAATGAAGAGAGGGGGAAGGAGGAGGAGGAGGAGGAGGAAACGAAGCAGGAAGGTTCGATCCTCACAATGGAAAGGGTCGCCGCGGCCAAACAGTTCATCGAGAATCACTACAAAGCCCAGATGAAGAACCTCCAGGAGCGCAAAGAACGGTATTTCTCTCTCCATCCTCCATCCCTTTTGCCCTCACAAACAAGACTGCAAACATCTGCCATTCCTTTCCATTTCTTCCCATCCATCCATTGCCTTCTCATTAATCTCCTCCTCCCCCATGCCATCCATTTGTTCCTCCTCCTCTGAGAAATCTCAAGCATGGAAGCCGTTGTTCGCCGATGTTGATTGTCCCGTCTTTCTGCTCCGCTCATGACATATAAGCTTGAAGACCGACTGCTGTTCTTGCGGGAACCAGGCTAATCTGCTTTATACGTGTTGATAGAGTGTCACATTTTCGGCGGCTTGTTGTTGATTCCCGGGTTTTCGGATCAGCCTGAATTCGCGCATTGTGTTTCCCCACCGGTGTTTTGCATGTGCATAGTCCTCTCTCTCTCTCTCTTATTCGCAAGGTGTTTCTTCTTCTTCGTTTTCTGCTTTGTTTTTCTTTCCTTTTTTTCTTTTTCTCGTAGTTTGTGCAACCGGGAACAATCAAATCGTTGGTATCAGCTGTTGATTTGATGGGTTCCACGCGGATGGTGTGTGCCTAGATTTCTTCCTCTAGTTACTTTTATTGAACAGTGGCTGATGGTATTTCCTTTTTAAAATGCGTATTTGAATTGAAGGTAAAAATTTTCTTCTTCCATCTGGAGAGTTTCTGTTTCTCAGCGTCCTGGCTGGGGCTAACTATATTGTAATTTAGGATCACAGCATGTGAAGCTGAATTCTATAGAATGAATCTTCACTCAGCACAATTCCACTGGGTTATGAATTGCCACTGGAATAAAAATGTAAGGATTGTGCATTTGTAGAGCGAACGAATGGTGGCAGTTCTAAGTTTAACAAAACTATCACGATTCAGTCCTTAATTTTTTCTGTGTGAGATGAAGGAGCATTAACGAAGAATGAAAACCAATGACGGTCAAGCACAAGGGTAGTGAAGGACCTTAAATGACACCAATCATGCAATGATCCCCTGCCTTGTATGGTCTATAGTATCACATTTTTAGAATTAACTTCAGCAAAAATTGTAGTAATGACCAACTCTGCTGCTGTTTTGAATCCATGTGGTAATGTTCTCAAGTTCAGCTGAGGGGAGCATGGACTTGGTCAGCTGAACCTGATAACTTTAGGACTTTCAGGTTGTTGAGCTTTGTGGAAGGACCTGGTCTTTTGGTTGAACAGCTGTCAACACTTAATTTAAAAATTTTTAGTGGGTTGCAAATGTTAAGCTTAACAGATTTCTCCTATTAAGAACCATTGTGTTGGCTTGAAGGACACCAAGAAAGATTCACTATGGTTTTCTTTGAAAGAATGCTTACATGTGTGCATGCATCTATCTCTTACTTTAAGCTTTTGCTGTCTCCATTTCTTGCTTTTTGCTTCTGTGCTGCTGTGTGTGGATGTGCCTATCTCACACTTTTCATTGTGCATACACATGCATGGTTTATCTCTTACTTTTTTGCTTTTGTGTGCATTGCATGCTCAGCACTTGGATGTGCTGTTGAGGAAGGAGTCAAGTCTCACCCTATTATTATTTGGAGATGCATTTAGGCTGTGGTATAGTGTTCTCTATGAAGTAGATGTTGATACATGTCAATTTGGTTGTATCAGGGATTGTTAAGTATCAATGGATCAAGGCCTGAATATTATTGTATCAGATTCATTTTTTTCTGAAATCCAATCTGATTAGATCCAAATCTATATAGCATTTAAACATATTAAAAGATGTCTCCAGATTCTACCACCAATGCAGCATTTGGGGAGGATAAGATGTTTATGAATGTTAAATCTTCATGGGAAAAGGAAAAGTCCTAGTTAATTGAGTAGAAATGTATCAGATTAAATTAGATATTCTTGATTTATAGACAATCTAAACTTAAATATGAGTTTCTAAGATTTACCAAATCACAGATTGGACCTAAAAGCTTGTCAATTATATCTTTGGTTCTGGTGTTCATCACCAATCCATCCTGAATTCAACCCTTTTACTGCCCTGCATTAAAATGCCTACTTTTGCGCGCCCCCCCCCCCTCTCTTTTTTTAAAAAACATATTTTCTGTTGTTCTTCGTCTTTTTTCTGAATATTTCTTTAAGTAATGAAATATTTGTTATACTTAAGCAAGAGATGAAGAAAGACAGGAACAGATGTACATTTATCATTTTGTGATGACATGATATTTATTTTTGGTAAAGTTTGGAGTATTGCTTCTTATAATATGATAATATGATTTGATTTTGTTACAGACGCTGGGTGCTGGAGAGAAAATTAGCTTCTTCAGATGTGTCTGAGGAAGAACAGATGAATCTTATCAAGGATCTGGAGAGGAAGGAAACAGAGTATATAAGACTAAAGAGAAACAAGATTTGTGTCGATGATTTTGAGCCTTTAACCATTATTGGAAGAGGTGCTTTTGGAGAGGTTCGAGACATGCCTGGCTTTATTTGTGATGCAGTTTCTTTCCTTCTTTGCTGAGCATTCTTTTGATTGAGAAAAAAAAGACGGTTAAGATACTTGACATAACAAAATATGGAGGAGCTCCCTGGAGACTATTAACTCTATTCATCCCGCATCCATTAAGTAACATGTAATAACTGCTTTGCAAATATGCACAAAATTCATTATATCATTTGCCTCAGCTCTATCTTAATTAATTTGGATTAGCTAAATGAATCCTATTTCTGCCAAAATGGTTGGTAAGAAACCATAATCTTAGTAAATAATGGCTTCTGAAGTTTTATCTTATCCCTAAACCACTGATTGTTTGCCATGCATCCCACCATCTTGTTGCAATTGAGTGGATGCTTAAAAGCACAAGAACTATCCTAGGTACAATGATTGAGGATAGAGGCACTAGAGGAAAATAAGAGAGTTGAAGGCATGGGAACCTCAGTTGCTAGCTACCCTAGAGCTTACAATATTGTGAAATGGTTTACAAATAAGATGTATAGGTTGAAGAACTCTCATGAAAGTAGTTATCTGGTTAAGTTGTACCACATGGTGAATATTCAAGGGCTAACAATTTTAATACTGAGTCTCTAGTACCATTTGGTTGCCATATATTGCATGCGCGGATGTTTTCCTATAGACTTTTCATCCCTTGGCAGTATTATACCTTTGTAAAAAATTTGTACCTTCTTCTGGCTGCTTGAAGTGACTGGATATCTTTGAAAGATTCTGGAGGTCTTTAAAAATTCTCTACAGGCTGCAAGTTTAAAAGAACCATATGTACAAGAACCTTTGCTCTCTTGTTTTTTTGACTTGAACCGATTCATTCCTCACTGGTGCATTGCATGTGATCAAAATTTTTTAATCTTGCCATCTCTGATCCTGTTACTTGTTAAGCCTCTTGAATGCATTCCTTTCTAATTCCGTCCTTGTTATGTTTAAAGCGTCAATGCCACCTTTGACATTGCACGCCAAGGTAGGCGTAATTTCATGCAATTGAATGATGCAATTCCGTCCTTGTTATGTTTAAAGCATCAATGTCACCCTTAACATCTTGTATGGTCTAGTTCAATTTTTGGGAAAAAGGATAAAAACTTTTAATGAAACTATACATGATGTTAAAAGCCACATGTAAGGGAACAAGATTACTGCACTGTCAGCTAAAGAATGCAAGCATATACAGATTAATTAATGTGATTAGAATTTCATACTTTTCATGTGATATAATAAAAACAATGTAGCATAGCAAAAGCGAATGGAGTACATCCCTGTGTCTTTTGTCTACAATGCTTTGTATGAACCTGTAATATTTGACAAAGTATGGGATTTAGTTGTAATTGTAATTTTCAAAGTAGTATCCTTCAGCTGATATGGAGGTATTGTATGAGTATCGTCTGATGCTGATGTTAGATATAGTCCTATATTGGCTCACCTTGAAAAAACTAGGCCATACCATAGCTGTAATTTTCCTTTTTTCCACCTTCCCCACCTCATGTTATGCAATTTTCAAGTCTGTGAGAGTTGTTTGAGTAGATTAAAATAATGATGGTGTTAATTTCTTCATTTTCATTTTATTTTCTTCGTATATGAGGCCTGGGATTTTTTGAAAACTTCTTTGCTGTTATCCTGCAGGTCAGATTATGCCGGGAAAAGTCTTCTGGAAATATTTATGCTATGAAAAAATTGAGGAAATTGGACATGCTAAGCAGGGGACAGGTTATGTTCAACCCTATAACCTTTTATGCTTCACATTATGCTAAAATTTGTGAAAAAGTGCCCTTTTTATTTGTTCATGTTTGATTTAATTTGTTGAAACAAAAGCTTAAATGATGATGATAACTCAACACTTCATTGTATTTTCAATATTGCTACTCATATTGTTGTGGGAAGTTGTAACTACTGAGGAATGTTTTTATCATTTTTATTCAGTTGATGTTTCTTTGTGGCTAATTCCAACTCAATTCCATGACTCTATTATAGATAAGTTATTGACTTGCCTGAGGAAGTGTTTGGTTGTGGGCCAAGGGGAGGAATAGTATAGGCTAAGATGGATAGGTAGAAATAATATCAGCGGAAGAGGAAATGCATAAAGTGAATAAAGTAAAGACAATAAAGGTAGACTATTTGGAGGAAAGATATGAGGTAATGATTGAAAATAGGTAATGATGAGGAAAAAGTATGTTTCAAGAAGTAAAGCTAAAAACAGCCTAATAGAAGAATGACAACGGAAAGAAAGAATATGGGGCTGTTTGGATAGAGCAATGTGATGTTTATGATGGGAGGCAATAATACAAGAGTGAAAATGATATTAACAAAAGTGAAAATGATGTGAGAGAAGTAGTTGATAAAGACATAATATAGCCCCTTATGTCTAGTCTAGTTAATAGTAAATGACACCAGATACCAAGAAGGTTGGAAGAAAGAGCTTATTCCTAAGATTCATGCTTTACAAATCTTAGAGTTAAATGATTGGATTTGAACCTATTAATCTAAGTTGTACAAATCAAGTGTTCCCCAGCCGAGGGAAAGTGATGCATTGCTGACTCTTGAGGCCATAAATTATTGAGTCTTGATGCCTGGGACAGTCTTCAATATTTTATACTATATGACATTCAGCTTCCTGTGGGAAATGTGGTGAGCACCAGAACGTGCTGTATTGCCCACATGATACTTTGTATTGAAATAGTTTTGCAGATATGCTAAATAGTTAGCATGCAAAAGGGGAATGATAAAAATAGAAAAACATGCCCCTTATTTGAAAAATAAGAATGTGAAATCATTGCTCGCAATTCAAAATGGAAAGTAAATTACATGGTAAATCAAAAAGCCAGCCAACACATGGAATAATGAACGAATTAAATCTAACAATCTTATGGTCCATGATGTAACAAATAATGCATGATCAATTCCAGTAAGTTTTTCAAAGGGAAATCTTATGTTCTCTATTTTCTCCTGCTAATTCTTGGGGAGTCTAAATAATGGTTTGTCCTAGTGTAGTTTGTAGCTCTATCTAGAGAGCTCTGATCAGAATTGTGTGCAGGCAAGGTAGCAAGTTCACTGCATACTGATTTAGCAGGGAGGTGTAAGACCCTAGCTGCACATTGAAAGCTCCTTAACCTTGAAATTGTACTGCCAAAAGATGAGGTGGTCCACTTAGAAACACATTGTGATCACCATTGCCATCAATGCCTTGTTCCTCTTTGCTACTCAGCTCTATCATTTTCTCCATTAACTGTAGTATGCTCTAGTCTTTATTCACCAGCAAGACTGGATGACCATGTCTGAGGATGACTAATATGGATTTTGGCTGTAGGTTGAACATGTTAGAGCTGAAAGGAACTTGCTTGCTGAAGTTGCCAGCGGTTGTATTGTAAAACTATATTATTCATTTCAAGATGCTGATTACTTGTACTTAATTATGGAATACTTGCCTGGAGGTGACATGATGACTCTGCTGATGAGGGAGGACACTTTAACTGAAAGTGTGGCTAGATTTTACATTGCCCAAAGTGTCTTGGCAATTGAATCTATTCACAAGCACAACTACATTCACAGGTTGTTAGTCATTTAATTCTCATTATTTGATAAAATATCAATGTTTCAGCTTATGTTAGAAATTTGTATGTGCATTCAGTAATATTCCTTGTTTATGTGCCACTCTTTACAGAGACATTAAACCAGACAACCTGCTATTGGATAAAAATGGTCACATGAAGTTGTCCGATTTTGGTTTGTGCAAACCTATAGACTGCAATACTCTTTATGTGTTGAATGAAAATGTAGCTATTGGTGAAGAGAACCTGAAGGAATCAATGGATATTGATGGACGCTTCCCAGACAAAACCAATGGGAGTCCATGGAAAAGCCCACTTGAGCAGCTTCAGCACTGGCAGATCAACAGAAGAAAGCTGGTAAACGATACATTGTCATCCAGTCTTGCTGGTATTTGGTTCAAGTTTGCAAGCAAAATATTTATTTCCTTGCTCGTCTTCCTTCCATCTCTCAGACTTCTGTTTTGGGATTGGTTTTTCTCTTTTCATAAGTATTTTGTGTGACATTATTTGCAATAATGACCATCTGTTTCCTTTGGCAGGCATTTTCTACTGTGGGCACACCAGACTATATAGCCCCTGAAGTACTACTGAAGAAAGGTTACGGCATGGAATGCGATTGGTACGTTTTCTTTAGTTCAGTGATAGTCTACCAAATTCTTAATTTGTAGCTTTTGAAATGGTTGCATTCCTCAAATAGTAAATTTTATCTAGTAATCTAGTTTATCCCTCTTGTAGAAGATGTTTCTATCTTTCTAACCAACTAGATTTACTAAACAAGTGATTGCCATCAACATGCTACCATTCAATTTCCTGATCAGGTGAAGCATGGCCAATAGACTTTCTTTGTCTAGAAAGATGGTACCAGGAGATCTTTGTTATTTACCTCTTCCACCTTCAACTTAATAACAATAATTCGTTAACATGCACTAGCTAAGCTAACTTGATGTGGCTGAGGCTTGATAAATGTTGAACTTAGGTTTGAAATGCAAGCTCATTATGCTGATAGGTTTCGTTCAAATGTTACCTAGTTCAACTTGGCTAGGTTTGATGTGAGCAAATAAATTGCTAAACTCAACCTCAAGCTTGATGTTGTTGACTCAAAGCTCAAGCTTCTGCTAATGTGCTTGTGTAATTCTTGAATGAGCGAATTAGCCTTCTTTAATGGAATGCTCTAGGATAAAGCAATCCACTTAGGGTGTGTTTGGATCACTACACACCTGTGTTCTAGGTGTGTTGTCCCTACTGCATACCCTCAATTACACTAAACTGCCCCAAACAAAGAAAGTAATATCCACTACAACCTACAATCCTTTCTTTTCAATCATTATCTCAGTTTTTCAATCATTATTTCTATTTTTTCAATCACTTATCTATATATTTTCTACTTTTTAATCATTCATTCTTCTTTTTTCTATCATGAACTTGGTTTTTACAAATACACACCCAACTAAACTACTCAACATAATGCACTCTCCACCGCACTACACACCCAAATACACATTCTTTTACACTCAAAAACACACATCCTTACATAAGAAACTATTTGGGCAGTTGGAAAATGGTCCTCTCCCTTACTGGATTAGGCGGCTATCATTTACTTATATCCAAACAAGGTGAACAATCCCTTATTAATTTCGGTAAGGTTGTTAGGGGGGGTTAAATGTTGCATCAATTAAAAAGAGGTGATAAAAGGAGATAAAGGAATTTCCTATCATTTTCCTAGTTAACAAATGGGGCCTAAAAATGCTTTGGTGGTGTGCTTGAAAGACCAAGAATTGCACTAATTAGGAATTATCAATGAGTTGATTCAAGTCAGATGCTGTCAAAGGGAGAGAGGTAGGCCTAAGAAGACATGGCCAAACTGTGTAGAAAGACCAAGGATGCATGTTTTAAATGCAGTTTACTGACTTTCCCTTTGATCCTTTTTTTTTTCTGTCTGATTATTGAATATGGAAAGGGTCGTGATAGAGTGGAATGGCATTGCAGGATCCATGTAACAGTATGATTTAATCAGAATAACAGTGTAGCAATGATGATATGTGTGTTCATCATGAATTTATATGCTTTAAAATGCATAAGTTTGTAAACTAGTCATTGCCTTGGCTTGAGCATGAGGTCAAAATCTATGGCTTGCTTGTTATTTGTTCAAGCCAAACCAAACTTAAAGAAGTAGAAGTTCAGATTGGTTTGGATTGTTTACTACTGTAGAAATGATGCATTCTCCAGAGCCTCATGGGCTAATTTCTCTATTTAAATTAAGCTGGATGTTTCGAGCTCCAATGTCAATCCTGTGAGGGAGTTTGGATATAGCTAAATCCAGATTTCTTTCATGTGTTCTGCTTTTGCATTCATTTTTATGCTATTGACTCTGAAAAGGAATAAATAGATAGCTCGTACAATGCATTGATCTTCTTGTCTAGAAATGAATCACATAGCCCTATTTCTTATTGCTGTTTTTTCCTTTTGCATGATCTGTTCTTTGGATTTCTTGCAGGTGGTCCCTTGGTGCAATCATGTATGAGATGCTTGTTGGTTACCCGCCATTTTATGCTGATGATCCACTGACCACATGTAGAAAGGTCACGATCTAAGCACTTTTCTTCTCCATGTTAGTTGAATCAAATAACTGCCCCCATTGAATTATCTGGCCCCGACTCATTATCACTGGGATCCATTATTCCTTTATTTATTCTCAGTTCAAGTCTAGCAACACTTAATATATTCAGAAGGATTCAGTGAGTTTCTAATTGTTTTGTTGGATGTGGCTTCTGGAGTTTGGAGAAGATCAACTCCTTGCAAACAATATATGTTTTATTTATTTATTTTGATAATATTTATTGACGGTATTCAGATTGTACACTGGAGGAATCACTTAAAATTTCCTGAAGAAACACGATTGACACCCGAGGCGAAGGATCTTATCAGTAGGTTGCTGTGTGATGTTGACCACAGACTAGGTACTGGAGGAGCAGACCAGATCAAAGTATGCTTTATCCTTTGCATTCTTCGTCTGTCATCAATTGTTTTCTTTCAAGTACCATATATTATCTCAGTCTCTTTTGTGTTTGCTGTTTCAATTGGTTTACTCAGGCTCATCCTTGGTTCAAAGATGTCCAATGGGAAAAACTTTATGAAATGGATGCAGCATTTAAGCCAGAGGTTAATGGGGAGATGGATACGCAAAACTTTATGAAGTTCGATGATGTATGCTACTTATGCTAATTTTCTTATTTTACTTGTCAATAGGTGTTTGTGATTTGTTTCCTTAACTGTTCTGGATAATATTATTAATCTTTCTGTGCATAATTGCTATTTGATCTGTGATCCTGGTATCTTTCTTCCCATTTCTCTCTTTTGTCATCACGGCCATGTCTAAGCACATGAATAGAGGTGGTTAAATCATCCTAGCCTGCCATGAACTTCACTGGTTAGGAGTGGCCTGGCTTGCTTCAACAGAGGGTGGACCCAAAGGAACTTGGTTGGGTTATAAAGGACTTGATTGCTTATCAATTAAATCTGGAAATGGTCCATGACATGACAGGACAGTACAACTGGGTTTGTGTGGCTGACTCAAATTGGTTTAGGTAACGGTTATGGTGACAGCAATACTGATAAAAGTGCCTAGGTGTGCATTACTGTGTATGGAATACAGAGGATCCTCTCATTGTTGGTTGCACCTAAAAAAAGTAAATAAGTGTGCACCTGTTTTGAAATGATATAGAATATGGTGTGAAGAAGATTTTTCTCGACTTCTGGATTAGTTTTTTATTCCATCTCCTTCCTGTTGTCATTTCTGAAGAAATTAGGATGTTCATGCTTTTACTACAAAGCTTACTATTATATCTGTCCTTGAGAATCTTTTACGTTTTTCAGTGAACTGTTAGCATTCGAGTTGCAAGGCTTCTTTTAAGTAATAAAAATTTTAAGCTTTCTTATTTACAATTGTCTAGTATGATTAGAAAAATCATTCAAATATGTATCACTGGATCAATAGAGGGTATGTTTAATTGTCTTCTCAAGTTGATAGTTTTGTTGCATGTCTCAAATTTTTTTTTTTTTGTTTTTTTAATAATGCTTTTGCCTACACATAATAGTCACACAATGCTTTATATTATGTTGCAGTTGGATCCTCCAGCACAAGTGAGACTTGGCTCTGGACAATCAAGAAAGGTGCTTATTATTCTTTTTACATTAACTGCAGTTGCAATACCATGGTTTTGCAAATGTGATGATTTACATTAGTGGAATGGTGGAAATTTTAGGTGACTCCAATTAGTTTGGTAATGATGATGATGAATGAGAATTTGATCCATGTAATCCATGTAATCATGTGGTTTCTCAAAGTTGTTTTGAAAGGTACTTTTTTCTTCTATTTACATCAATTGCAGTTGCATTAACATGGTTTTACATCTAGTTGAATGGCATAAGTTATAGGAGGCTCCAAATAGCTGGATAAGGGGCACTTGCGGATATATCTATACCTTTTGCTTGTAATTGCAGATGTACCTATGCTTTCGAAAACAAATTTTAAAAAAAAATTGTACCAATTCTGTTAGTGCTGTCAAGATGGTCTATAACAGATGTTAAAATTTCCCATAATTCTTAAATTGCTTGTCATAAAGATCACTAACAGAATTGATACAATTGCATTTTTTTTCCAAATTGGCTTTTATATTTACTAATATTTCAAAAAATTAGGTATAAATGTAATTATAGGTTAAAAGTGTAAGTATATCTGTAAATACCCCAATGGATAATGATGATGATAAATGAGAATTTGCACTATTTTATTTGTTGTTGCTCAAGCTGGCTTATGATAGCTTACACTCACATGAACTATAGATAAGACCCCAACTGTTGGCATTGTTTTCCTTTTTAAACAAGTAAAGAATTTTCATAAGAGAATATAGGTGCAGTTTTGCAAAGGATTTTTTGTTCATGGCTTGAGTCAGTGTCTTCTGGCAAACAGATTTGCGATGTGAAATATTTGCACTATTAAATGACAAGAGCAGGAAGCCCTTTGAAAGTATACAAGATTATGGAGAGGAAGAGTAATGTAGGACAACCTTAGATTTAAGAAAATATGGATTTTCACCTCAAACAGGAAGGCTAGGGCTTCTTTTATAATATTCCAAAGTTAGTGTTTTATAGAACAATTGACTGTTGTATAATATTTGAGAACATGGAGAAAAAGAAGACAAAATAAAACAGAATGAGGTGGAAGCAGGAAAAATTAGAAACCACTTCTTAGAGTAGAAATCATACCAAGGGAATCACTCTCACAATCCAAGAAAACTTTATTCACTATAAACTAATGTTTACAAATCAGAGATTTAGGCAAAATTACTGATTTATTGACTATGAGTTGGAGATAAAATGATGATAAATTGCTTACTTTAGTGCCAAAATATCGCTTGCGTTAAATAAACCTCCCTGTTGCCCCTGCCCAACCACTACTTTTTTTCTCCCTTGTTGAAATATTTTCCTTTAGAAACTCATTTCTGCACCTGATTGTTAGGGTTTCCAACAAACCAAAAAAAAAAAAAAGTCCTCATTAAAAAAAATCTGTGTAGGCTGTGAACATAAGCAAATGCCCTCAAGCTGATGCTTTTAATTTTTTTTCCCTGTTTTTTTCTTCCCTTTATAGAAATCAGTTGATTTGAATGTTGCTAGTTAAGATCTACCTGTTTGTATTGAGATTTGATAGTTTTGATGTTGATTTGAGAAATTGGGTAAAATAACCAAGTTGATTGATTTGGCCCCAAGTTCTCTAATTTTGTCTATGAAAAAAATATTGTGATGATAGATTTATGATAAAACATAGATTTGGATTGTGAGCAATTAAGATTTTGGTGAAATTAGGGGTGGTATGGAATAAGTCCCTAAATGATTATTTAGTCCAATTTGGTGATAATTAATGGATGAAAGTTATCTAATATGCACATTTCAATATAGATCCACAGAAAATCAACAGTTAAATTAATAATTTTTAATTAATTTTGATTTAAATTTAATTATGGCTAGTTTAGTGAATTTATCCAACTCAATTGATTTGGCCTAATTAAGCAATTAAGCTAAAAAGGCTTCAAGATATAAATTCATACAAAATCAGTAAAATTATATTTGAAACTGAGAGCTTAATTTGGCTTTTTATGTAATCAAGGGTGATTTGGGAAAATTTTCCCAAATAGATGAATTGGGCTCAAAATAATCTAGTATAATGGATAATTAGGGTCCTGTGGACAGTTGTTTATATGTATGTATGTATAGGAAAAAAGATTCTATAAGGTAAACCTTGTGTTCCATGGGCCCAAACCTTGGTGCACAGCTAGAATCCATGTCATTCACCATCTCATATTAGGCTCAAAATTCAAAAATCATCTCAATCAATAACTTGCATTGGTAATGGTCAGAACAAGGGATGCACTTAAGAGTTTCTATTGAACCATTAACTTTTTATGGGTATTTTTGTTGTTATTGAGACATAGTTCATACATCTAAAGTATTCATTGTGTATACCTTACCTAGATGAGGTATTCATATTAAACAATTCTAAAATTTTGATGATCACTAATATTCATCTTTATATGTTATATGCTTGATTTACCTTTGCTTCAAATGCTAAGGCTTACCTTTGAAATCATGCTTACACATCGAGCTTAAATGTGAACTCGCAACTTATTTGAGGGAGGAGCCAAGCCCGAAACTTGAACTTTTGGCATAGTTCAGCCTTATAGAGAAGAGGCTATTACCTGCATCCACTGGTCCTTGGAGGGCTTGGCTTACCTCTATATGTATGGTGCAGAAATTTCTCTACTCAGTCTGAGCTTGTGGTAAGCTCATATTTGTTTTATGTGCTATATGTTACCTATAATCCATCCATCAATGAAGCTAATTCTACATTGCTTGAGCTCAATCTTCAGCATTCTAGCTTGGTTCAGAACTCAAGCTTGAAAAGCTTGGAATAAATCCAGCTAGAGCTGATCGTAGAGCCACCTGTAGTGGACTTTTCTGTCTATTCTCCTCATTAACCTAAATGTTAACTTCCAAATGCTAACTAATATTCATCTGAACGTTTTATGTAGGCTTTGTTAACTCCCAAAGATCTAAATTTTGTTGGTTATACTTACAAAAACTTTGAAGCAGTGAAAGGACGGCAGAATTCTTTGGGTATGAAAATCCTGCAACCTATTTAAATTCATTATTTGATTGGGCATTTGATATGTCTTGTTTTATGAACTGAAACTTGTGATGCATGCATGCATGTGAAAAGATTGCATTAACTTTTTGTGGACAACAGTTGTCTAGTTTGCTTTTATATTGTATTTCTATTTGTGAAGAAAGCTTTTAAAGTGTGCCATTTGGCAGGTTTTGGATTCTATCTGTATTTGCATACCGAATTCGTGCAATATGTGTCCTTGTTTGATTGCTTGTTGGCAGATCTGATTGAGCTGTTCCTCTTTCATGTCATATTTATGAACTGAGATGCGTGGCATTAGTACCTGTGAATTTCTAATGTGTCCACATGAAAAAAATAAATACGATTAACCTGTGTAAAACAGTTTTCTACTCTGTTTTGAATAAGAAAAAGAAAATTCAAGGTATTTCATATGGCAGGCCATAACAAAGGAAATAATTGAGAGGAGTGCCTGCCTAATTTTACCATGATTTGGATGAAGGGAATGTTCTCACACTTCGTTTAACTTATTTAAATGAAACATGTGCTCCAGATGAATGAATTTAGGGAAAATAAAGATGTCATGATACTCAAATGAGCTCAAATGTAATCAGTGATGGCCATTTACCAGGTTACTCAAGTGGTGGAAAGCTTTGTTCATGAAGCAAATATTGTTAATGCATCACAATTGGCCCCACACGTGTTCCAGCTGTACCTTAAATATCTGTGAAGAATCTTTTCCCTTGTCAATTGAGTCTGCGTATGTATTCACCAACGTTCTAGTGATTTATTGGCTAGTTCTACCATGACCATTAAGTTTGGTATCAACCCACCACTTATGTAGCTAGGGTAAAAAACTTGGCCTGATATGAGACTCAGGTAAGTCGTAGACTATGTAATAGTTAAGAGGGAAAATGCTTGATTTGGATCAAGTTTTGACTTGTGCCTTTATGCAGAACGACAGGTGAAAAGTATAGTATCAATGGTTAAAATAATGCAAGAACATTCATTTGGTCCCTTTGCCAACCATGTGCCTGCTTACTGATTTTGCCAAACATTCAGTTATGATCAAACAGCTGTGCATTAAATTTTAAAGATAAAATTGAACTAAAATGATGAGAGAAATCGAAGATGGTGAACAAACATAAAAGTAGCAAAGTTGAAAATGGAAGTTATATAACTTACAAGCACCTGGAGCAATGTTCTTATTCTTACCCTCATTATTTATAAATATTGGCAATTAATATAATCCCTAGATTAGTGATATACATTTCCCTGTTGTTTTTCAAATTAGGCAAATACGTTTTCTGATCTAAGGAACAATGTTGTTAATAATCTTGGAAACATCTGCACATGTTTGTATATCCCTGATAAGCAACACTGGTAAGAATACTGATACTCAGAACACTGCTTAGAAGCAAGATTTACTACATTAACCACTTACATTGTTCCTTAACATTTTTCATTTTGGTTTCTGAAAATGGCCAAGGAAATAATGATGTTGGACGCTAGTGAGAAACTTTTGCCTCTTGTTAAAATGATTAGTTGCTGATCACACACCATTTGCTTATTTAAGATATCGTGGGATTCAGGCATATCTATAAGATGTCAAATTGTAGTGTTCTATATGAACTCCCCTGGTGTTGATTTTGACAATCAATGGTAAAACAGAAGAAATCTTTGTCTCATGGCTGAATTATTTATAATGTTCATTGTGTACATGTTAGTTTTTGATATATGATTGCATTTCCAATGGACTCACCCTCACTCTCTTTTATATTGTAGATTCACAGACGAACTCATCACCGAAGCAACCTTCCACTGATTCCTTTTCTGGTCGTAAATCTTGAATAACCTAATGTGTTTGTTGTTAAACCTAGGTGGACCTTTGTATCTTTTGGTAGTGCTGCTGTGCTCTGCTTGCCACTTTGATAATGAAGGGTTATATTTTCATTGTTTGGGATCCTTTTTACACGAATAATCTGACCCCATTAATTGTTTGGATTACTGAACCGTGAACATGGACCCCAAAACTGAGCTCACAGTATAATTTATTTAGTTTTTTTTATTTTTAAAGGTCAATATTACTTTCTTGCTAAATCTCTCTTTTGCTTCAGGTGATTCTTCCCTGAATTATTCCTGTAAATCGACAATGTTGGCAAAAGAAAAGAAATGATTGTGTCTGCCGATGCTATATCGCCTTGAATATGGGGGCCAGGCTGTCCACTCTCTAAAGGAAGTGGCTGCTGGGAAGACCTGTTTTTTAGTCAGGTTGTCTACCATTCACTGTGTGCAAAGGGCTCTTCAAGCGTACGACAGTGCTAGGGAAGTTTCTGGGGTAATCTGTTGTTGCGGTTGGCACAGAAGGGTTCCGTCTTGGCTGCCCAGGTTGGCAAAGGCAAAAGCAATGCCTTCTCTTGTGGCAGTTTCCAGTCTGATTCTTTTGCTATCCTCTCCCCCCAACCCCTGTGTTGCTGGTTATAGAAGCACCTATAAACAGCCCAAGTGAGTTGGAAGAGTTTTTATTTGGTTAATATTTGTATAGCTAACACGAGAACTGTGGGCTTGGTTTTGAATACAGTAACACTTCAGTTTTGCCTTGGTCTTCATTGATTTGTACAAACAGCCATTCCTGATATTTTTTTTTTTGCGATTTCCTGGGTCTAATTTGGTTCATCGCAGATTGAATCTGCTTATGTTTGTTTTTTCCAGGCAGAGCATCTCAAAAGGCCCTTTCGAGGATAAGCTCGTTTAAGACTCCATTGATGTGTTTGGACTACTAAGAAGAGAGTCTATAAAGCAAAAAAGTTTATTCTTCTTGCGCATTACAGGCACGATGGCCATTGGTTTATTCGCATACATGGATTGAGATTGATGCCATATCGGTAGGGTTCACAGCATAGTTGGGTCAATTGAAAAAATCATTGTTGAATTTTGACAAGATAAGAAAATATTCCTATAGATCGAACTACATCAGGAGAATATGAGAGAATCAATCAAATAATACAAAAGATTATGCTCAAGTTTTTCGTTGCCACGATTTCATGGGCGGTTGCAGATCATGCCAAATTTGTACCGTTAGAATTTTAAACGGTATTTTTCAGATATACGAACATATTTTATCAATAATTTCGGATATATCAAAAATAGCAAATATACCTGCATGTTTTATAAGTTCTTTATTAATTTATCAAAAATGGTAAATTTATCTACATTAATTCAGGTATTATTTTCTTTCAAATATTCCGAACATGTCTTTTAAAGGAATAAGCAGAAGTGGCATGAATGAATAACACTCGTATTTGACAGAATTAAAATAGGTTTCTAAAATAAAAAGACAATTGTAATTTTTGCTAAAATGTATATATATATATATATAATTATTGATAAAATAGATTATTTAAATTAAGGGGCAAGCAACAAATATTAGCAACACCTGTGTAAGAATCAAAGCGCCTTCCGGAGGCATTCTGTTTTCCACCTTCCACTAGCCATGACGCTGTTCCTTGCTCTGCCCTCCGGGAGCACTGTAATTGTTAGACCTTCTTCCTCAGTCCGCTTCACTTCTCCTCTCCCATCTCTATGAATCCTCTATTCTCGCCTCGGAGCAATCCGAATCTCGGAGAGTTTCGTGAATTGGTATCAGGAGCACTTTTCCTGATTCTCTCTTCCTCAACCTGCCTCGAAATCGCTTGCTGATGGAATCCTCCCAGACACGATACCCCATTCTCAAAAGCTAAGCTCGTGATTCTTTTACTTTCGCAGATCGTACGGCTTCTTCGTATGCCAGCGTCGGCCATGGACAGGAATCCAGTCCCATCAAGTAAGTGCTCTCTCCTTACTCTCATTTTGCCATGCATCCAATGAAATACCTTGAAACCTAGGGTTTACCCATTCTGCAATCTCTGCCTTTCTCCATTAAGATGCTACATTGTTTTTTATGGAGAAATACTATGACTAATCCATTCACAAAACATTTTAGGGTTTCTTTGTTCACCTCATTTTATGTTTAGGTGGTCTGTTTCTCATCTGTCTTCCACTTTTTGGTTTTGTTGCTATGGTTGTGGCGAAGTTGTCAGGAAAAGAAGCTGTTTGCTGAGTAATTGTTTTCTTGCGGTGGTTTATTTAATCCTATCTTCTGTTTTTCGTGTTATTTTTCTTTCACAGACTTGGTTCCGATGGGTGGTTATTCTGGTTATTTGGCTTCTGATGCTTCTACCTTTGCATCTCATCATGTGTGGAATGCAAGTGATTTGCGACGTCCTTCTTCAGATTATCCGCAAAATGAAGTACGATTTGTTTAACAGTCACTTTCTCTTCTTATCTGGCATCATGCCATGACGGTCGCAGGGGGCTTATATGCATATTTTTGTCCCATCGTTAGGTATTGCCATTACGATCTGGAGCTTATGGTTTAGATAATGTTGCGGGTATTGACAGCCAGGCCTCATCTGGGTTTAGTGGATTAATGGCTGGAACAAGCACAAAAGGGTTGCCTGCTCCTTTTGAGGATCCAAGTTTGACTGGCCAAAGAAGAGATGTTACTCCTGGTACAGGCATTACAACAAGCATCCCTGATATTCTGCCTGAAAGATCCAATTTCATGAGAAAGACTGATGGCTTGCCACTGGATGAATCTAACATTTTATTTGTCGATGGTCTCCCAAGTGATTGCACGAGAAGAGAAGTATCACGTATCCTTGTGATCTATTTAGCTACCTGGTTGTTGAATTATATTTGTAGGTCCTTTTTGCTGTCAATGGTGTTTCTTGATAATCATATTTTGGTATAGCTATTTTATGAATTATAGTTATAGGTCCTTATCACTTTCTCTTGTAGTTGCAAAATAAGTTACTTCTCCAATTTCATCTTCTTTGAGTCACATAAGGATGTGATAATGATATTTGAATCTTCCATAAAGGTCTCCCACCAATGAAATTGAAGAACCTAAAAATAGACTCTGATCTTATAATAATGTGGGATGAATGGGAGGATTGCAAGTAGTTTATCAGTTGTTTTCTACTTTCAGGCTCAACATGCTATAACTATGCAATTGAAACTGTTGTCTGGTAAGCCATGCCATTATGATTGCATGTTTGAAAGAACAAACTTTACCGAATCTTTTGGTGGGCCACCCTGTAAAAACAATGCAAAACCTATTGGAAATTTTCATTTCAATGGTGGCTAGAACCAAACATCTTAAAAGGGTAGATTGGAATACACCTGAGTTAGGCCTTGTTTGCAACATGAGTAATGCTCCTGCATGCGGCGCATTAAGTTAGTTTTTGATGCACTTTTTCTTGGAAAACATGGTTATATTGTTGGCAATAGCTTTTAAACCATAACAAAAGGTGCAAAAGTAGCTCTGTTTTGCATAATAAATGCTGGCTAGTCTACCTTGATAACTTTGTTCTTATCTAGACACAATTATGCTGTGTCGACCAAGGCAATAATTTATTATTTCATGTCTTTTGTTGTGTTCCTGTATTGAATCCTCCTCCTCCTTTTCATTCAGTGCCCTTTTAAATCCTTGACTATCTCTCAAAAAGATCTTTTTCGTCCTTTTATTGGTTTTAAAGAAATCAAAGTTATCCACAAGGAGCCTAGAAAGGTATGCATGTTCATCTGAGTCATTGTTTTAGTTAAGCATTTTAGTACCTTTCCTCGTGTCTTTGAACTTCTTAATAATACAGCTATTAGTCTAATGAAATTTGAAACGACCTAGGATTTGCTAGAAAATGTTAATAAGATATTGTCTTGTTTACCTAGAATTAGTTGATCTGGTACAGTTTTGATAACACTGGTGTGGATACACAATGTAAAGCTAAGGGGTGTAAATGTCTCCTTTTTCTCCAGACATGACATATATCTACTCCAACAAACTACTTTCTCATATTTTCAATCACCACTTTATACCTTTCTATCTTAAAAGTTTATTTATTTTATTTTTGTTCGCTTTATAACTAATACCACCTCCTAATATGCTAATATCATTTTGTATTCCTTTTACTCTTTTTTTTTTTTTTTTTTTTTTAGTAAATTTCTTATCTTTTACCAGTGTCCAAACATACCCTTAATTGCAATCCATTCAAGGTCAAAAACTTCAAATAACAAAGTTGAAGAATAACCTAATGAAAATTTGTTGCCCCTCTATACTTAGTTTGGAAAAATTGTTTTACCTCTATACTATGTTTGTTCATTCAAATGTGTATTACAGATTGGAGAAAAGGGCCATGTCCTGTGCTTTGTTGAGTTTAGTGATCCAAAGTGTGCTTTAACTGCTCTAGAAGCTCTCCAAGGTATGTACCTTTGGGCAATTATTTAAGATTGGGTGATTGCTGATGTCATCTCTAAGTAATTTCAAATGACTTTCACAAATTTCGCAGCATTGAGAATGAGAAATCTCTTGTGGTGTGTTAGTTGTGAGGAAAAAAAGGGGTAAAATCTCCTTTTTTGGTAAAAAGGGTATAAAAGTTTTTTTTTTTTTTAATTCTTTTCTCGCTGTACTGATGTGACATTCAACTTTCCATACCATTGCCTATGTTTTTTTTTCAAAAAAAGTCTCTCTATTTCATCTTTATTCACTTTTTAGCAAGTATCATTCTAATATTGCTGACATTGTCACTTTTCCTTTTACATCTTTTTTACTTTCTGTCCTCTTTTGCACCTCTTTTTACCTCAAATCCAACACACCCTTGAAATCTGGAATATGTTAATTGCAGAATGAAAGAAACTTTGTAGTCATTTAAAACTTTGTAATAATTTAAGTGGTTGGATTTTTGTGCGAAATTTCATAACATGTTAAAAGGAACATCACATTCTTAAGAGAGTGTTTGGTTGGTTGTCATATTTTGATGGAAAAATGATGTGAAAATTTTTAGTTATAGAGATGGTGTTGTAACTAACTGCAAAGACTAATCAAAATGAAATTTTGAAAGCAAATTGTCTCATTGTAATTAAAATCTGTTATCATTATTTATCCCCTCTTTCTCCACATTCATTATCGTCATAGTCATTCACTTCCTTCTTCAAGTAATGTACTTAAAACAAAACAGTGATGGAAGGAAGTAAAAATGTCCTACTGTTATCATTATAGACATTCAATTTCATATTACTTTATATGCATTCATTTATGTTCATCTTCTTTCTGCATTATAATTATAATTTTTCCCCTCATGAAAAAGAATGGGGATCCAAGTTGGCGCTTGGTAGATTCAAGACAAAAGTCACAGAATATGGCCATGGATGCATATGCCTAATACTTTTATTTCAACTTTATGAGATAAATTTTTGTAATTTGCATTTGGATCTTCATCCGCTGTTTAAACACATTTCTGTTGTAACTGGGCCTTCTCCAGGCTACAAGTTTGATGACAAGAAGCCAGATGCACCCGTCTTGAGGATACAGTTTGCTAAGTTTCCTTTCCGTCCAGTTTCCACCCATGAAGATCATCGCTATTAACATAACCGTCTATCATAGCTGTTCATATCATTGTGTCTCTGAGCTTGTCTTCATCTTACATGTGTTCAACTTGAAGAAGCTGATGACAAACAAAGTACATGTTGTTGGACTTGGCAAATTTAAAAGAAATCACACAATCATTAACCCAAGATACCTGTGGAGTGTATGATTTTCAATCTCTATGTTGGACGTGTCCTGTGGATGAAATAGTCACCAAATTAGCTTTTACTCGGATCAGTTGGATCACCGAATGCTGTAATTCATGCATGGAAGTATTGCAACAAAGTTTTGGTACATGCTAATTATTTTGTTTATCCCTTCATTGCTGGGTGGGGCACTGTAAACATGGTTAAGGATGATCCATCATTCAGTTATAGAAGATCTTCTGGAAGTCTGAGTAGGCACTCTTGCATCAGCCAGCAAACTCAGCACCTGCATCCAAGTCAAGATCATTTCTCCTTCCCTTTGTTCAAAGGCTCATGTTTTGAGACTGCCACTGTGGGTGAAACTTCGGTTCAAGAATGACCTAATGACTTGTAGCTTGAGCATCTTGGAAATCTACCTGGGCGATTTCTCTCATTAGTTGTGCCATTTTCATGTCAGTTGAAGAGGTGCTATGTTTCACCTGCAGAGCCATTGATCTGGACAGTATGGATCTGCTTGCATGCTACCGGTAGATATGATGGCCTGAAGCATCCTAATATAAAATCAAAAGATCAGCAGTGGCTTGGTTAGCCAGATATTGATACCATGTGGCTGACTCTCATTGGCTACCAACGGCTAGCATCCATGTGTTGGAATCTATTGGACCCTACAGATCTAGTTAGCCCGATAGTGCTATTAGCCCCACTTGGCGGTTTTCAGATCTGGCCATCCAACTTACATGGCCTCATTCCATCCTGCTGGCTTGACCTGCTAACATCTCCATGATTGATTTTATTTAGCAGTGAGGTAGATTTAGTTGGTTGCATCCTTTGATTTGCTATATTTGTAATTCCTAGAAGTTAAAATTCAAGAACCAGAGGATTCATTCTAATACGAGATACTTATAAAGTTACAATGGCAACTTGCTGGCAAAAACAAGCCAACTTTTCACGAGTTCCAAACCAGCTGGTTGGCACGGTTCAGAGAACGATCGGTTTCTATTTAAATAAATTCAAATTATAAAAATAAAAAATCGTTACATTATCTCCATAAATGCCATGAACGTACATTCTAGGAGAGAATTCATACATCTTAGTAGGCGCGGCTTGTCCAATTCACAGATTCTCAAACCAAAAATGGTTTTTTGACCTCTTATTTGCAGATCAGATATGCCCAAATATGGTCGACGTGGACAGCCCGTGTCCCTTGCAGCAATGCCTCGGACCAAGTAAAACCATGAGAATAGTTTATAGCCCGAAATCAGCCGCCTGACAAGCTAATTGCCTATACAGAGACGGAAATGCATGCATAAACATTTGCCTGTAAACAAAAATTTAAATCTGTCAACCCACCAGAGAGAGAGAGAGAGAGAGAG
>JAYJMB010035691.1:69286-81174 GCA_036873735.1 Pouteria campechiana
AGACCAGAGATCAAACATGTGGCCTTCTATTAGATTAAAGCTAGGAATTTTCAAAGCAATCAAACTCCAGTGTCTATAGTGCATAATTTCTGGTAAAATAGAAAAACAATAAAGATTAGAAAACTGAATTTTTTCAGAAAGAATTTTTGGGGTTTTTTTTTTTCTTTAAGGCGAAATTATCTAGATGTATGTTATTGATTCAAATCCAAGCTCCATATTTGGAAACAAAATGCTTTTCAGAAACATTAAGTGAGGCACACTCGTTAAAACAAAAAATGCTAAAAATGAAAAATGCATTGGTTTCAAATATTTTTTGGGATCTGTTTCTAAAACTAAAGTGGATTAGGATATGGTTTCTATCTCTTCTTTTTTTCTTTTTCTTTTTTTTTTCTTGTAAATTTTTTATAATCTAAGACTTGTACTTTAAACCTAGACCTCTAACTTATGCACCCTGAATTACCAAAAAACACATTATAGGAATACCATACTGTGTACGCCAGAATATGAGTCTAGATAGAGGGCTGATTGGTTGAATAGACACTTACATGGTCAGTTGGATCATTGGATGGACGGGTTAGTGCTTGAAGAATGTATGGTGCCATTCTACTCCAATGGCTCCCATAACGAGGCACCCAACCCGGAGAATTCGTGATTTTGGCTTCCATGGTCACAAAAAGGGAGCATATCTTATAGATGGGCTGGATCTCATGAAAAAGTTGCACCTGTTTGCAACTATCAAGCTCTCAGTTCGATAGATTAATCCTCATGGGAACTGACACAGAATAAACTATGCCTTGGCTCCAGCGTTCATTTCACAATTGGCAACCAAATACGCAGCTACGATAATGGATGCCCAGTGGTAATGAATAGTAGCAAACACTCAAAGTAAACAAACAGATGCAATAACCCTTAATTAGCAATCATTTTCGTCCGGGATAAGATACTGAGCGGCGAGTAAGCTACTTTCTAGCGGGACTGGAAGTAAAACAACCATAGAAGAAGCCCCATTCGTTTTCAGCGGCTTACGGTGTGTGAATCGAAACCACGACTGACAGAAGGAGAAGCTGATGCAAGAGAAGTGCTTACAATGTGAATATCTTGGAAACCCGAGAGGGCGAGGGTCTTGAGAAGCTCGCAGCCGATGCCACCAGCTCCCACCATGAGGACCTTCGAACCCTAGATTAAAAAACACAGTAATTCTCACACAAGACCAGCAACAACTATCTATTCCACTGGAATCTCAGAAAAGTTGAAGAACTTGAGAAAGATCAAATACGAGGGAGGGAGAAGGAGAAAAGGCACCTTAATTGCCTGTCGCTGCTGCTCCGAGGCCATTTTCCAAAAAGGCGGAGAGAGCCGGAGGGGGAGAAGGCAGGGAGAGAGAAAAAGAGAAGGAAAAGAGCGCCAAAAACAGAAGAGTCAGCCTCCCTTTCTTCCCCACCAAAGTAAACAAAACAAAGACCGCAACGGAGCGAGCGGCAGGGTAGGGACGGCGGAAAAGCGATTCGCGCGTGGAGACGGAGCTCAGTTGATGCAGTAGGCCGAGGCTCGGTCCACGCGCGATAGATTGACCGTGAATCTCAAAACGGCACGCAAACGCGGAAGCTAGGAAAAGTGGGGTCATTTATGATTTTAAGTTAAATTTAATCTCATAAAAATTCATATATTGTTGATTTATAATATATTCTATAATTAGACTAGGTGTTGAAAATTTTTTTTTAATTTTTCAACATGCGACATTTATTTTTTCATAGTTTTCTCTTGTTTCAGTTGCAGACATACCTTGTGTATCAATCAAATATGTTCATATAAGACGGGCGTGGGATATATATTTCAATGTAATTATAGATTTTATTTTCATTTATTTCATAATGAGATATATATTTACTAAATTATGTGTACAGCATGATATGGATACTAATGATCTCGACCGTAAAAACAACTACCTGACAGCTTTTGTCTCTTTATTGTTATCTTAGCATCACATTTGACCTGATTTTTTACTGTCAATAATTAAATAATATTCAGAATTTTGTAACAAATTAGATTGATTTTAAAGTGTATGGGCCTTATACTAAAGTGTGTGTGCGGATGCAGCACCGGCGGCTTACGAAACCACATGAAAATCTAAGAGTTCGATGTAATCCCAGCGCTGGGGTCTGGAAGGTTGCCTGTACGGAAGGTAGTATTTAAAGCGTAATATTGGCTGGCTAGAGATTTAGAAGCCTGCAGAAGGAGCCCAACTAAATTAATTAGAATCCTAGGGCAGAGAAGTAAATGTCATTTACTCCCCTTTGAATTTTTCACCCTTTTCGCAAGATAATCCAAACTCAGTAACCATTAATGCAATGACATTTCTTTTGCACGCACCAAAAAAAAAAAAAAATGCAAGAAAGAGACCCAGAGAAGTACTAAATAATTGATACCGGGTGAAGAGCCCGAGACCAGTACTGAATAATTGTGACGTGGCTCATCATGGATAGACGCAACTTACTAAAATTACCTGATTCGCAGGTCATATCTCTCTCGTGCCAGAAACCATTAAAATTAGACAATCAGATAGACCTCCTCTAAGAAAATCATGAAATGAGACATTGAAAAAAGATGCTTTTACTTTACCATTAATATTATTATCCTCAACATTTATATATCTCGATCTGACCAGTCAACGGCGCTAGCACGTGCTACAGCTCCGTTGCGTACGCAAGACGGTTTCCACAGCCATAGAATCTACAAGCAGCAGAAGAGGATTATTTGCAAATCCGCCTCCAGTTTCGACGATTTCGCATATAAAGCTCTCTGGTTTTGGTATCTGCCTACAGCTTCAATACCGTCCACTTAATATTTCAACTTCAAGCATGCCACCAAGGATGTTAGAACAGATGGAACGAAACCCTTTTTTTAATGGTCTGATGGAATAGATAAAAAAAAGACGTAAGGAAAAAAAATATACTGAAAAGATGGGGGAAGAGAGAGGTAAGGACTGGTATGGAATAAAGATTAATAATTAGAAAATAAAATATAAAAAACAGATAAATTTTTACATGAAAAAATTAGAAACAATGACTGAAGAAATAGATAATAATGAAAAAAAAAATTTTACATCCAAAGCACTCCCATTTGGTTGAAGAAAAGGGAAAAAAATGAAAAAAATGAAAAGTAAATGATGTCAGCTAGGGAATGAAATGTAAATCAAGACCGCATAGACAAATTTTTTTAATGATAAAGATAGATAATGATAAGTAATAATAATAATAATAAGGTTGTTAGAATAATTACAGCAGTTAAAATTTTCATTTTCTGGAGTTTAATTTTCATTTTCTGGAGTTAAATTTCTTCTCCTCAAAACCAAACCGACAAAATTGCCGCTGGAAACCCAACCTCCACTCTCCAAAAATGCCCAATTCAGCTCAGGCTGGCTTATTAACTCTCCCCCTCGTCCAATCTCGTTCGTTTATTCCATCCATAGATCCTACATACAACCCAAAAATCATTCTGAAAAGTGAAAACTCACCCATGCATGTTAGAAAAAATAGCCGGAGAACAGAAAGCGGTCTTGAATCAGTCGATACCCATAGAAATTGATTCAATGAAGAAAAACGAAGAGCACGAAATAGTCTAAACCAATCAAGAGTTTCCGCCTCTTTTCGTCGTGAGGAATGGAGTAGTTTCCAGCCCACCAGGATCTCTCCCTTCACGTCCCAACCAAATGCTGGGATCATAATAAAAAAATGTTAAACATGTATAAAATTGAAGTGTCTCCGTGCTTTTGAGCTTATTTTAGAAAAAGCTATTCAAAATGTAAGGAACTCAGTTCAGACACAATACTGTATATATCGTCTCAGTCATTCGGACAATCAGAAGTTGTAAGTAATATTTAAGAATTTTTATGCATAAGAGATCTGAAAAGTAGGTACAATGGCTTTCATGGGTTGAAATTCTGGTAAAATATGAATTGACAAAAGCTATGCCACTCGACATGCTCTGCCATAGTTCCAAGGTATGAGCCCCATGCTTCAGTGGTAGCAGCAGTTGATACAAAGTTAAGGGCCAGAAACGAGGTGTTGAGATTGCTTAAGGAGAATTTCCACAGAGCTGTGAACTGAGTGGAAAGTAAACTGGATTAAAAGAAAATAAAGAAAATAGAAGTGGAGTATAGCGAGGGGATTGGCATATCCCCAGTTGCAACCATATATTCTACATTCAATTGCCAAGAACAATCACAGATGAGCTCAATCTTCTAGTCAACTCTCCTCAAATATAGGTCCAAGTCAAATAAAATTAAATCAATGATTAACTAAAACTCTTACTCACCCAGGTGCTCCACACCAAAACATTCATGTAATTGCCAGTCTTCATTGGTAAGAACTATATATTGAACAGGTAGTAAATCACATGGAATTTTACATAATAAAAACCATACAGCGGATTGCAATTACTTCAGCCATAGCAATAAAATTCAAGCCATGCCGTAATTTCTGTGACTGAATACACATAAATACCATTCAGTAATCCATAGAGCATGGCATCCATAAATACCACACTGTAATTACTATGATGTGTTACACTTAATTACCATACCACAATCCCTATGTACAAGCCCATATAATTATTAAACTGTAACTCCTGTAGTTGGGCACATATATTTACCATATTATAATCCCTGTGGCAGGCCAACATAGTCATCTAAAAAATTGAAAATACTATAAATATAAAATGTGACAAACTTCACATTCAAATCATAAACTATAAACAAACAAAACAGGATCACAAAACATAAGCTTATCATCTTCCTTTACAAATCATAAGGCATAAAACAACAAGACCATCATAGATTCAAAAGTCTTGAGGTAGGAAAAGAATGAGCATATGATATCTCTAAAAATTTATTCAGATTTCTATGTAGCTGCTGTTTATGCAATTGGCCTTATGCACCACTGTTGACGCTAGTTTCCAGGACAAATGTAATACAAATAAACTCAAGCGCCTTTGCTCCCACCCTATACACACTCTCATTTATGGTAATTCTAGTTGTGCATGACCAGATTTGCACATATTTCACATCTTAACATATTTTGTATCAGCTATAGCTTTCACATTCAGCATTCATTCTATATAATTTGGACAATGCCTCAATAATCATTCAGCAACCATTGCTCCCACAGAAAACAATTAGAATAATATGATAACCAATTGTAGATGGCGATAGCGATTATAGAAGTAACATTAGTAGTGCTGTAGCAGTAGCAATAATTTGAACAATTCCATAGTTAATCATTTGGTGATCATAATTCTCACAGCATGCAACTGGAAAAATGAGCTAAACAACTGTGATAGGAATGACAGTGCTAGAGCAGTGGCACTAGCAGTGGTGGTAGTGTAGCGGTCACAACACTAGCACCAGTAGTAATATGACAGTCAGATCAATCAAATTATGTGGCTATTTGGCTTGCATCACAAACTGAACTCAGCAATAACTACAATAAAAAATAGAAAAAAAAAATTCTTTGAAAAAAAAAAAGGAAGAAGAAGTTCATATCAACAATCTAAGGATCTTCTTAAATTTCACATAAATCATGTAGGGAGAACTTTCAAGGCAATAACCATTCCCTGCCAGTTTATAGTTGTCTCTACTTCCCTAGTTTTCTATGCAACCGTTCAGAACACTATACAGTGTCCATTATGGCCTGGTCCGCTGAATAAATACTTAAAAAGGTGGGCTTTTTATTGTCCAAAAGGTAATTTGTTGTGGTAAAACACATTGAAAGGTGGACCAACCATTTCTAACAACTAAGCTTCAACGACCTAGTCATATTTGGACCAGATATCAATGAATAGTGCAGCAGCTCACTTCGAGATATACACAACATTGTCCTCCCAATGGAAAGATTTGTCTTAGAGATATACACAGTACTGTGCTCTCAATGGGAAGATTTTTCATCTTTGTTGCCTCCCGCTGGCAGAGTAAAGAGCTATACACCCGAGAACACAAACTCTTTCATAAAAATCATGATCTGGGTCCTCAAACAGTTGGACAAATGTTGTGGAAAACATTTGGGAGGAAGCAAAAAATGATGATATTTCTTTGAACCTCTTTGAAAACCAGCCCACGTATCACTCATCAGTAACCTGACTAGGAAGTAGATTTGGATTCATGACATGCATGGCAAAAGTTGAAGGAATAGAACAAAAAGTATGCGAACCCTATGCTCAATCTTCAGACAATTATTTGTATAAAATGTACTTTGATTATTGGATTGATTTGTGGTCATGTAGTGCACTTTGAAGGAAAATTAAATTGATGAAGAAGCTGCCAAAAAGTTTGTGCTTAGTATTACTTGAAGATCCAAGTGCTATAAACCGTCCCGCAGGCCCATGTATACCATAGACAGTACATGAAAATCTTAAGGAGCCTATTTGTAATAGTAATCCCAGGTAGCTGCAATCTGCAACCATCTCAGAAAGATTACCAAACAGTGACTTGCATAAACAACATGTCGCTTCAATTGCTCAAATTACATACATGAATTGAAGAGGAATCTTTGTTTTCAGGATAAGAAAGGTGGGCAAGAATTTTTCTCCATGTTGCATGCCACAGAAAGAGAAATAAGCAATCCCAAGGCCGTCGCAGATTGTACCATCAACACCCTCATGAAGTACATGAAGCAGAACCAGGAACTTGAAGTAAGGTCAAACAGACTAATTTTCCTCGAGAGGAATCCCACTAAGAATTCACTCCCAATTTTGTACTATAAGGCACTAACTTTGAATCAAGCAGATGGGCTTTGGCTGGCACAACAAATTTCACTAGTAGCCATTCCATCCAAATCCATCAGCATTCAATTCCTATAAGTTCATCCAGTAGTCAAGGAATTCAATTTTGATGAGAAGAGTAGTTGCGTAACTGTGGTAATGGCGATGCTCTCTCCGACATTGCATTACTTTTTATTCAAGTTGAACCTGTAACTTGGATGGAATTCATTCGATAATGCTTCCAAGTGATTTTCAAAACTGAGAGTTGTTTAAATAACAAATCATTTCCACTGCTATCGAGGAGAAGATTAGAAGAAAGCAATCTACTAAACAGACTATCCGAATAATGATGAGAATGGAGGAAGAAGAGGAAATGAAGATTACAACAGCCGTAAAAAGGCAAAGAAAAACCCCGACCTCATTCCATAACAACTTTCGCTCCAACTAACTTCATCTTCTCGATGATATTCTCTGCCTCCTCTTTCATGACGCCCTTCTTCAGGAGCGTAGGCGCCTTCTCCACCAAATCCTTCGCCTCCTTGAGTCCCAAAGCCGTGAATGTCCGGACCTCCTTGATGATCTTAATCTTCGCAGCGGCATCAAATCCCTCGAGCTTAAGATCAAAGCTAGTCTTCTCGGCCTTCTTCTCCTCCACCTTCGCCCCTCCCTTTGCGCTGGCGCCACCCCGACCAACGCTGGGAGCCATTCCGGGCATCATGACAGTCATTAACGGCATCTCAGCGACGTCGAACTTCTGGCGTAGGATCTCGGTGAGGTCTGCGACTTCGAGCAGGGTGAGGCCGCTGATTTCATCGACAATAGCAGAGACACGTTCGGTGGAGACTACGGGATTCGATTCCTGGGCGGCGGCGGAGAAGGAGCGCTTCCATAGAGGAAAAGAAGGTGAGGAAGAAGAGCAGACGAAGCTAGGGTTTCTCCGAGCAATTCTGCAGAGAGGTTGTAAATATTTCCTCATGGTAGGGGTAGTTTGGGAAAATGCTATTCTGCTCTTGCTCCTTGGCAAAACTTCTTTTAGCAAAGGAAATAAGCGGCGGCAGCTGTTGGCTGTTGCCGAATGTCAGTAGGAGGGGCTTAGGTGAGAACCCAGACCCAACCCAAAACCTCACCTCGTGAGGGGTACGTCTCATGTTTTAGATCAATCTAACCCTACAAAATATTTAAAATATAAATTTTATTTTCTTCAAAATGAACATCATAGAGATTAGATGGTTTCACAGAAAGGAATCACAGTAGAAAAATTTTTAATGCTAATTTTTTATGTAAAATAACATATATTGTACTATTTATATAATTTTAAATTTTAAATATATATTTTTCTACTAAATAAACATATAAAGATACTGTTATGTGTTAAAGGTGGTCAATGTGGTATTTTTTGTGATATATAATTTTCATAATTTTTCTTGTTCGGGCCACATTAATATATGATTTGGATGATTTTAATATTAACCAACTACATTATATTTTCAATATTACTTGTTGTGGGATTAATCTAAAAGACAACGTAGGCTTCTTTCTTCCATTGGATCCCTCCCTCCAGAGGGGTGTGGATCTCACCCGAGCCGCCATGCTTGTTGCTTGAGCGTTAATGTTCAGCACATGTACCGCCTTTTGCACGGTGACGCCGTAGTATTCATGTCCATATCATCCGGACTCATACCATCTGGAAGCCTCCATGAAAACGAGCGAAGAAGAGAAGCCAACACCAGGAGAACCATCCGATGCGCCAGTGGCAAACCAGGACACATCCTACGGCCAGCGCCGAATGGAATAAGCTGGAAATCTTAGCCCTTGAAATCGACTTGGGAGCACATGAAGCGTTCCGAAATGAAGGAGATGGGTTCTTCCCAGGATGCATTCACCAGCACTTGGGTGTGCTTTGGAACGGTAAACCCACACATCTCTTCGTCGGTTTCGGCTCTGCAGGGGATGAGAAAGGAACTGCTGGATGAATGCGCAGGGTTTTTTGACAAGAGCTTGCAATAAGGGACTCTTGTGCCTGTTGCTCGTGGCAGATGGTTTCCATGATCTCCACTCGTGCTTTTGCCATTATCTCTGGTTGCGAAGCAGCCCTGCCATTTCCCATTCCAGTGTCGTCGAGCTCGTGTCGCTGCCCGTCATGAATCTGTCCTGATTAGCCAAAATATAATAATAAAATCCGCGTCAACACAGCTTATATTCTGCAGCTGCTTTGCTGTGGCGGAGGCAAGACCTTTCCTCGGGTGATAACATTTATTTAAGTATTAAATATTTTTTTAAAAGTCATTTTTTATGCCTTGTTGTAATATTTTAAAAAATATCTAAATTTCCTAATTTGAATAAAAGATAATCGGAATAGCATAAGTGTTAAAAAAAAGAAAATGAAAACTGGAGCCATAATTTCCCAATTTAAATAGAGGTGGAAAAGAGAATAAAAATACAAGACAGAAAGATATCTCCCTCTCTCTCTCTGTACCAACCAGCCTTTGCTTTTCATTCGTTGCACTTGGCTTAAAAAGACCTCCTCCTCTACTTTTTTTTTATCTAGTTGCATTCATCAAGCCATTGAAGCTTAATTAATACTTTATTATTATATATTTTAAGGCGCAACAAAAGTATCATTCTTGACATTTTGAACAATCTATGGATCTAATCCGATGGAAATGAGAAAAATTTATATACCACAAGTAATGCCTTGATATCTCTCTGATTGGGTTGGCGGATCGAGGGAATCATTCCCGCCTCAATAATCTGGTGCTGATCTGAGCAGTAACCTCTGACGGATCATTTCATCGAAAGTAGCATATAATTTTCCGAAGTAACCCTTCGTGCGACGCCTTATGCCTTGCGGATCTACCAGCCTCAGAAAATGGAAATAGTCTGAGAGATTTGTCCTCGCAGCCTTTTCCAATATAGCCCACCCAACATCCTTGAAATCGTGGGCAGACTGGGAATTGGGGTCCACCAGATGGACAGAGAAGAGAGTGTTCGACACCAGATTGAGGGTGGTGGCAATGCTCACGTACGTAAGCTCCTGGAACTTTTGTTGCCGAAGGGAGCGGCTTGCAGCGAGGCATTGGGTACTGAACATATGAGTTTTGCCACAGCATTTGGAGCTTTCTCCAGCAGAATACGGCTGCAAACA
Organism: Pouteria campechiana; assembly: GCA_036873735.1. NCBI lineage: Eukaryota > Viridiplantae > Streptophyta > Magnoliopsida > Ericales > Sapotaceae > Pouteria > Pouteria campechiana. The sequence goes on from JAYJMB010035691.1 coordinate 79,185, forward strand.
GACCATGGAAGCATCCTCTTCGTTCTGCACGGGAACGGCATCCACGACTTTTCGACCTGCAAATGCATGGTCGTTGTTTTGGAGGACTTCTTTGGCCATCTGGGAGGAGGAGACCACGGCAGTCGTTACGCTGCCGAGGTGGAGAATCATGAGGGGCCCGTGCTGCTTGGCTAGATGGTCTCGAGTGACTCATTGAGTTTGTTGCCGAGTTTGAAGAGATTACCAACGATGGGAAGAGGAAGGGAGCATGGTGGGAGGTGGCTATGGCCATGTCCATGGCCTGGCCTCTTTCTTGCTAGCCTGAGTGGAAAGTCGATGCATGGCAACGTGAAAAAGACAAGCAGAAGCACGGATGGATAATCCGTGCGCTCTCTCTCCCTGGTCAGCTCAGAGGTGAACCACTCATTGGGTGTAAGCTGCAGTAGGCCATTAAATAGCCTCAACTATCTCCTTCAATTCCTCTGAAAAATTGTATTATTTATCTTGTTGGAAGAGAATATTACCCTCAAAATCTCATTCACAATACTTTTTGTTGAAAAATAAAAAGAAAAATCTTTTATTTCGGTCAAGTTGGGGTGAATTTTTAAGAAACCTTAGATATTTACAATTTAGTTGTAATATATCATGAATTTCTCACCGATATTGAAAATCTCATAAATTTCTCACCGATATTGAACACTTTTCAAATTTCTCCATTTGCACGGAAGTGTCTAGAGATTACAGAGAGAGGGGGGGTGGTGGGGGAAGAGAGAGAGCATGCTCGAAATCCACTTAATTCATCAAATTGCACCGCCAACAGCAGTCAACAGCAGTATAGAGAACTATATGAAAATAAGATAACCTCGGGCCTCGTACTTTGTTCCGTGACAACTGTTAGTAGAACAGTAGGCGGGTATCGCCTCGACCCAGCGTGTTTCCTGCCAACCGGTCAAGACTCCATCGACAACTACGGCCTGTCAAACAAAGAAACTATGTATTTCTACGCATGGTTCTGTACCAAACCTCAAACACCCTTTCGAAACATCGATGTTATTCCTCCGCTTGCAAAAAATCGTTACCAGAAAGGGCATGCACAAAATCTACTCCATTCATTGAATTCTACCGCCAACAACAGTACCGGAAACTACTTGAGAAATATAATAGTTTCGGACCAATGGTGCCACGTGACAACTATTGGCACAACAGTAGGCAGGTGTCAACTCCACCCAGCGCGTGTTTCCTGCAAACTGGGAATTAGTACAACTATTATTACAAAAAACACTTTTATGCACTCACTATTTGTTTGACCGAATTGGGAAAGCGCTTCTCCGATCGCTGCAGAAGCCGTGTTTTCCCGGTTGGGGAAAATTCAAATATTAGAAACTCGAATTATCTTGTCATTATATGTATTTTGACAATAAATGTAAGCCAAATATCATAGAAATGGCTCAAATTTCACTTCCAGCATCTCAGCTTAGCTCCGTTGATTTCGCTATTCCTCCCAACCCAATTAATTGGTAGGAAATTGAAGGTTGCCACATCACGGCAATTGATTATCTTCCGTGACCCGCAATATATCCTTGAAAGCTAAATGAGGAACCAGTCTAAGTGGCCTTATTAAGGTGAGTGTAAATCATTCATCTTACATTCCATTAATAATATACAAAATTATCAATATTAGGATTTTAGATAGGCCATACTTGAGATGAGAATTTTAATATGTTTATGTTCACTCTAAAATAGCTATTAGTTTAGTGCCTCACTGTTTTATATATTGTAAAAAATTATAATGATTCAAACTAATTATATTAAAAATTGATGGTTTAGATTAATCCAATTTATCCAAACTCATTTAGCTTTTGAGGAGCCAACTCTAATATGTTGGTTCTCTTTGTATATACAATTTGCCCATTATATTTATTAATACTATGTTTTATACGATATTTTAAAATATTTATACTGAAAATTTCCATTACTTAACCCATTTGAAAAAACTTTTAACCGTTGCATA
>JAYJMB010035692.1:0-34326 GCA_036873735.1 Pouteria campechiana
ACCCTTACTCACACTACTATAGAAAATTAGATTGGAGCAAGGTTCTAAATTTGGGTGCCCACGACAGCACCACCAATGGCCTGGAGATAGTCATACTATATTTGCATATTTGAGGGTATTTGTTATATCATTATTGTGGTTTAACATGTTGTATATAGGGCAAAGATGGTAAATCAGGTTAGACTTTTTCGAAATTTCCTCTAAATTTACCACTAGTGATGCTCTAGGAAGTAGGGGCATTAGGTGGTATTAGAGCCTGATGCACCCAAGGTAGTATAAGTGTGAAGTAGGACTGTCAAATCATAAGGTAATGACATGCTTAGGTTGCATTAGTATATTTTAGAAACATGGGGGAGCGTTAGCTTAGCCTATAAACATGAACCTTTCATTTTGAGCCATTAAACTTGTGTAAGTATGATTATGCAATTGTATGACGTAGAAATACAATATTATATAAATATATGACCTGAGAATGTGATATTGTGTAGTAATGGCATCCAAGAGGCAAGTGGATAAGGGCAAAGTGCCCATGGTGGAGGAGGAGCCACCAAGGCAAACCACTCGATCCCAATACATAGGTGTGGTGATTAAAGAGGATCGGAGAGAGCACAATAAGCCAGCTAGAGGTAATGGCTCAAGGCCAGCCTCTAATGAGGCAGAAGAAGATGTTATTCTGGAGCCTGAGGTGAAGCAACAGGTAGAGACCATACAAGAGTTGGTAGGTTTCGGTAGTACAGTACTAAGAGTTGAACCAAAGTTTGCTGCGATGATAGCAATGGTAGCCAACCTCACCCAAACAATGCAAGACTTCATACAAGCTTAGAGGAGATCAGCAGATGAGCCTACTCACATTGTTGGACCCACTGGAAGGCCGACTCATGTGCCAGAGTCGATAGTGGAAGTGGGCCAGACTTCGCAGATGCACCCAGGTCCGGGGCTAAACATGAAAGCCTTCCACAATATGAAGCCTCCACTATTTGGAGGTCAGAACAACTATAGGGTCATAGATGACTGGATCTCCAGAATGGAGAAGGTGTTCACCTATATGCAATGTCTGGAGGAGCACAAGGTGTTATATGTTGTCTTCCAGCTAGAGGGCGAGGCCAAATGCTTGTAGAGAATGGAGAGGGTGACCTTACCAGCTGCAGGAGCTGGTTTGACATAGGAAGAGTTTAGAGATAAGTTCTTTCGCCATTATGTACCTACCAGTGAGAGAGTGAGAGTGAAGTGGATAACCAAGATTATGATGCTAGTGTAGGGGAGGAGACCTGTGGCAGAATATGATGAGCAGTTCCGCTCCTTGAGTAAATTTTTATCATGGGCCTAAGTAAACTCCACAAAGGCAATCCATAAATTTCAAGAGGGTCTACAATGGAGCATTAGGCAGAACATGGCCCTCTTTATGCTCACCAGATATGAGGATATTTTAGAACGGACCTGAATAGCTAAGAGAGAGGAAGATGAGTGCTTAAAATTTTAAGAAAAGTGGTGCACCAGAAGCAAAAGAAGAAGCCTCGTACTGAGCTGAGTAGTGGTGTCACCTTAGAGAGAACTTGTCACAATTATGGATAGCCTGGACATCTAAGGCCACAGTGCCTAGTATTGAAGAGAAACGGAAGGAAGCCTACTAAGAAGACCCCTACTCAGTCTAGAGAGTAGAGCCAACTAGCCAACCAGCCACGGGGAGCAGAGTAGAGGAGACCAATTGTTTACTACTAATATGGTGAGCCAGGCCACATTAGACTGCATTGTCAACTCTTTAGGGGAAGAGTGAGAGTGTTGCTTCTAGGGCACCTCCCCAGCCTAAGCATGGTGGCTCATAGATGAGAGGCCGAGGTCGTGGGATGTATGTACCGCTAGGGTGGCAGTTTGCAGAGGCCCCAGATTACGGTAGTTGTATAGGCTACCACAATACAAGAGGCGCAAATAATGGATCATGTGATTATAGGTAATCTCCATGTCTACAACTATATAGCACATGTCTTATTTGATTTGGATGCTTCCCAGTCTTTTGTATAAGTTGCATTTGTTCATAGAGATGTCTTGTCTACATATCCCATGCATCAATTGGTAGAGGTCTCCACACCGCTGAAGGCAATTAGCACAACCTCAGAAAAATGTTATGACATTCCCTTGGTAATTGAAATTAGATGTTTCTATGCTGATTTGATAATATTAAACATGGAAGGGTTAGATATTATATTGGGGATGGATTGGCTAACTAAGCGTGAAGCCAAGATAGATTATAAGACCAAGTAGGTGATCTTGAAGACTCCTGATGAGATAGATATTACTTTTCGAAGTTCATCTGCAAGAGAAGCTCCCAAGCTGATTTTTGCTATGAGAGCTCTCAATTAAGTGTGGAAGGGGCATTAAGCTTATTTGATTTTCACCATAGATTTACACTTTGAGCACAGATCAGTGGAGGATATCTCTGTTGTGAGAGACTTTCTTAATGTGTTTCTAGGAGAGCTATCTGGATTACCTCCTAAGCTGAAAGTCGAGTTCAATATTAACCTCCAGCCTAGGGCGGAGCCCATATCCACAGCACTGTACAACATAGCACCAGTAGAATTAGTAGAATTGAAGGTACAGTTACAAGAATTGATGGATAAGGGATTTATCTGCCCTATTGTGTCACCTTGGGGTACTTCCTCCTGTTTATGAAGAAAAAGGATGGTAGTTTGCACCTATGCATGATTATCGAGAGCTCAACAAGGTTACGATCAAGAATAAGTATTCATTGCCTCATGTAGATGATTTGCTTGATCAATTGCAAGGGACTACTACTATGTTCTCAAAGATTGATCTTCAGTTGGGCTACCATCAGATGAGGATTAGGCCACAGATGTGCCGTAAACTACATTCAGAACCCGGTATGCACATTATGAGTTCTTAGTAATGTCATTCAGGTTGACTAATGCTCCAGCAGTCTTCATGGATCTTTTGAATAGGGTGTTCAGGCCATATTTAGATCACTTTGTGATTATCTTTATCGATGACATCCTGATTTATTGCAAAAGCAAAGAGGAACATGAAATTCACTTGAGATTGGCTTTGTAGTGACTGAGAGAAGAAAAGTTGTATGTCAAGATAAAGAAATGTCACTTCTACATTAGTAGTGTAGCATTTTTGGGACATATTATATCAGGAGCTAGTATTTTTGTAGATCCACATAAGATTGAAGTTATGGTAAACTGGCTACGACCTACTATAATGACAGAAGTTCACAGTTTTCTGGGATTGGCGAGTTATTACCACCAATTTGTTGAGAGATTCTCTACTACACCCATACCTCTTATACAGTTGATCCATAAGGGAGTGTAATTCAAATGGAATGATTAATGTGAGACAGCATTCCAGGAATTAAAGAGAAGGCTAGTGGAGGCTCTAGTTCTCAAAGTCCCTATAGGACAGGATGGATTTGTAGTATACAATGATGCATCTAAACATGGATTAGGGTGTGTATTGATGCAGCATGAAAATGTTATTGCTTATGCATCACATCAGCTAAAGCCTCATGAGAGTAACTACCCCACCCATGATCTGGAGTTAGCAGCTATCATATTTGCCTTAAAGATAAGGAAACATTATCTCTATGGTGAAAAGTATGATATATATACAGATCATAAAATCTTGAAGTACATTTTTACCTATAAAGAGCTAAATATGAGATAGAGGTGATGGCTTGAGCTACTAGAAGATTATGATTTAAATATTCATTATCATCCAGGTAAGGCAAATGTTGCGGCAGATGCTTTGAGCAGGAAGTCTGGTAGTAGTATGGCATATCTACTTACATAGAAAAATGAGCTATTTGAAGAGATGAGGCAAATGAATCTATATGTGGGGATGAAAGGGCTAGTGGCATAGTTATGTTAGTTATCTATTCTACCCACTTTACTAGATGAGATTCGGACTACCCAAATGGAGACTACAGATGAGGAATTTCAAAAACTAAGAGAGAGAGAGAGAGAGAGAGCTCAGAGTGGTAGACTACCTGATTATATTATTAGTGTTGATGGCATCCTGAGATACCAAAACTTGCTTATATTGCCTAGAGGTTCTGCTATGATACAGAAAGTGCTCGAGGAGGCACACTATTCACCTTACACCATTCACCTAGGGAGTACCAAAATGTATCATGACTTGAGATCACAGTATTGGTGGCATGGCATGAAAAATGACATGACTCAGTAGTGACAAGGTGTCTAGTATATCAAAGGATGAAGGCAGAACATCAGAGGCCTGATGGGTTATTACAGCTAATTGAAATCTCATAGTGGAAGTGGACAAATATCACTATGGATTTTATTATAGGTCTTCCCAAGATTACAGCTAGTTATGATAGTAACTGGGTTATAGTGGATAAGTTGACTAAGGTAGCCCACTTTATTCTAGTTCACACTACCTATACTACTGAGAAATACTCATGGATTTATTAGAAGGAGAGAGTGATACATGGCTTGCCTAAGGTTATCATTTCTGATCATGGATATGTGTTTATATCTAAGTTCTGAATAGCTCTACATAAGGCTATGGGTACACGTCTGAATTTCAGCAGTACCACCCCAGATCAATGGGCAAACTGAGAGGGTGAACTAGAAGATAGAGGACATGTTGAGAGCTTTTATCCTCGAATGGGGCAAAGCCTCGAGCTAGTATCTTACTTTGGTGGAGATCACCTACAATAATAGCTATCACTCCAGCATTGGCATGGCTTCTTTTGATGTATTGTATGGGCATAAGTGTCTATCACCCCTATACTGGTCAGAAGTGGGGGAGACTGCTATTGTAAGGCCACAAATGATTGTAGATATAGTTAAAAAAGTAGCCTAGGTCAAGGAGAAGATCCAAGTTGCTCAATCTCACTAGAAAAGTTATGTAGATACATGTCGGCGGGACCTAAAGTTTCATGTGGGAGATCAGGTATTTCTTAAAATGTCACCTATGAAAGGTGTGGTGTGATTTGGCACCAAGGGTAAGCTAAGCCCTAGATATGTCGGGCCATATGAGATATTGGAACGGATTGGCAAGGCGGCTTATTGCATTGCATTATCACCTTCATTGAGCGGGATCCATGATGTGTTCCATGTGTCATTACTACTGAAGTATGAGCCAGATCCTTCTCATATTTTGGTGCTAGAAGAGGTACAGTTAAGTGAGAATCTTCAATATACTGAGTAGCCAATTCGTATCCTAGATAGAAAGGAGAAATAGTTGAGAAATAAAATTATTTCCCTGGTTAAAGTACAATGGAGTCGTCACTCAGAAGACGAGGCTACATGGGAGCTTGATGATATAATGCGGTCTAATTATCCTCATTTATTTGTTAAAGTTTTGAGGATAAAATTTTTTGTAAGGGGAGTGGAATGTAAGGCCTTAAAATTTTCAAAAAATATAAATTTTTGCTACTATAAATTTATGGTGATTTTTGTTGGTTCGACTTGCTGTTTATTAAATTTATGAGGGAATTATTATAAAAATATAAAAAATCAAGTGGATTATTAACATAAATATGAGGATGAAGTTGGGAATAAATTAAAGTGTGTTAAATAAATTATTTAAGTGAAAAAGAAAATGAATTTAAAATGGTGGAATGGCGAAGGTGTAAATTCAAAAAAATAGTAAATTTTATTATGGAAAAATAGTAAAAATGGTGAAAAATACATATTAATGTGAGGATGATGAGGATATATATTAATTAATGATTTATAAGTGGAGAAAAATCAAAAATTGCATGTGGGAAGCTGAAAAATCAAGTTGCTGGTAATTTTCGGCAAATTTTAGTTAAAATCAAATTTAATTAAATAATTAGTAATAAAATTATGCAAAGATTATATTTAATGCCTGGAGAATTAATTTGGACATGTGATTTATTAAATAAATAATTTACATGTGCCAAACATGTGGACTAAATAGGATTTTGAAAATTAAAGATAAGTGTATGTGTATAGAATTAAGTGGAGCATGAACTACCAATAAAAAAATCAATATAAATATCAATGTAATAGTTATTCCCATCTTCTCCCAATGTGCAAGCATTTCCCCATGCCTCTTCAACATGGGTCCCCTCCCCCCCACCCCCCCACCCCCCAACCCTCAATCATCCTAACTTGCGAATTTAGTGAATTTTGCTTAAAAGGATCACTAATAAATGTTGATTCAAGTGGTTAGTGGCTCTAGTTCCTAATTTCTTGTAGATTAATGAGTGGTAGTGCCTCAAATTTGAAGATTGGTTGCTAGTTAGTGGAATCCACAATAGGACCTTAAAGACTAATGTAAGTGTTTAATCTACTTTACATGTTAATGATGTTTAGGAAGAAAATTCATGCAAAATCATGTGGAACAATTGATGAAGAATCAAACCCTAAATCACTAAGGTTGCTGGAAATATTAAAAGGGGATATGGGGCTGTATTTAAAGTATTTGATACATGATTATTGAATGATTAAATTCAGTTAGGAATTAGCAATTAAGTGTACAACTAGTTCCACATTAATGTTATTTTTTTAATGAAGTTTAATGCAATTTTTTCCACTGATTAGATTGTAAATTTGAAAAAGATTAAACCATCATTAAGGGTATAAATTGGAGTACAAGGGTTGTGCAAATTGCTCAATTAATTAAGGTAAGAAGATAGTTGTTTTAAGTTCAATTTGATTCCTTTGAATGATTGCAATTTAGGCACTTGTAATCAAAAATTTTTGTACATGAGTTACATGATTTTAAAGATACATTATTTGCCCCATACAACCATAATTAATGTATTGTATTAGCATAAATTAATTACATTGAAAACAATTGAAAAAATCAGATGGAATTCGGATGAACAATGCACTAACAGAATACCTTACCAAGTACCCCTCTTGAGATTGATTAAAACTAATTTAGTAATTTTATTTTGGAAAAATAAAAATATTTGGGTAAATTAGATATAACTAAATATTGGAATACTAAATTTCATAAACAAATTCCACCGTTTGACCCCTCAAAAAAATTAAAATATTAAATACCCTGAAAATGAGATGCTGATAGCATCCCACCCTTTTAAATTTTTGTTTTATTTTTAATCTTTTCATTTTGAATTATTTTAAGCTAAAATTTTATAAAAATTCTATTATGTTATATTTAATTGACAAAAACATTTTGAGGGGCGAAAGAGATGTAGAATTTCATCTATTTTTTTTATTTTCATATTTTATTTTTAAATTGCTCAATTTATATTATTTTGACTTGAAATTTGGATCGAATATTCTTCATATTATTGGGAATTAAAAAAAGTTTCAAGTTAAAATGAGATGGATACAATAGGAAATGAGGATTTTATTTTAGGATTTTTGTATATATATTTTACGCCCCGGGAGTGCCGTTATTATTTATAGTAGTGCCTATTTAGCGTGGAGCCCAGTGTGGTTCATATATATATATATATTATGATGGTTGTGGGGCTAACGTGCATTCACCATGTGGCAAGGAGTGGCCTAGTTTACCAGTGGACAATTGTGTGGGCAGCCGGCGCGGTCGGGCATTGTTATTAGTCTAGATGGCCTAATTGTTATGATTTGCCTGAGTAGCTTATGTGGGCATGTTTATGGAGAACTAGTACTCTTTTGAGGAAATAAGGGTGGGGTGCTACTATATACAATAGTATGGCTGTGTGGGCCTGGCAGGCTTCTAGCCGAGAGTGTCGGGATGGACCTAACGCGTTGAAGAGTGAAAGGGTAGTGTTCTGATTCATATGCCTCCCAGGGAGGAGTGTGTGGATGGTTGAGGAGTATGTGGATGGTTGTGAAGTGTGTGGATGATGTTGGAGCAGTGTACTAATATAAGAGGTAGCTGTGGATTGGTAGATAGAAAGGGCAGCATAATGTATCAATATTCGAGCCGATATTGACCAGTTAAATATGCATACGATATCATCATGAGTATGTGTATGAAATAATTAATGAAACGTTAACATTAAAATCTTAATGAACCCGGCCACTACCTGACTATGACATCCTACATATAGTATTGCATGTTTCACCTATTTGCATCATTGTTTACTATTCTATTTATCGCTATTTATTACATTATTTACAATCATAGTTTTTCGCTTACTTGCTTACTAAATTTTGCCTAGATTCACACTTTTATTTAAATTTTTAGCTGACAAGCCAGAGGACAAAGCCTAACAAGGTGTTGGGTCTCGTGATGGGGCTAGGCCGTGATACCATTAGAGGCTTTACTCCTTTTCACAATGTATGATGATGTATATTATTGAATGGATTTTTTATGTATATTAGACATGTATCATTATTTAGTTGTACAACATGTCGTTTTATGGTGTGGGTGTATATGATTTGATAGCTAGGGTACAATGTACCCTGATCTTGGTCTATGGATACTATGTGTTGTGGAGGTGGTAATTATATAATTTGTGCAGGAAATGTTAGGGCCTGGAGGCGGCCATATTATATTTGCATATTTGAGGGTATTAATTATGTAATTATTATGATTTAACATGTTGTATACAGGACAATGGTGGTAAATCAGGGGAGACTCTGTCAAAATTTTCTCTGAATTTACCACTAGTGACACTTTAGAGAGGAGGGGCATTACATTGGGGCATCCTCTTTATAGTCAACTCATGATCTTTTAAGATTAGGTGTACTACGGTTTGAGGCACAATTGCATTTTTAAGGGTTTCCCTTTGTTTTCCACAAAGTATGATATCCTTGATGCATGTTGTTTATGATAAATGAAACTATTTTTACTAAAATAGTGATAAATAGACTGTATTTGTTTATCATTACTATGAGACAATGGAAATAAGATGATTCAAGCATGTTTAATTGCAGATTGCAGTTAGAAGTAGATTGCTACGTAAATAATGTTACAACTCATATTGTCAATCCAAATTATTGACCTGAACTTAACTTGATTTCAACCGGTATGATGAAAGATAGGATTAGGTTTAGGATAAGGTCAAACCAACCCACCATATGTAGGATTGGGTAAAAGTTTTTAGAATTGGGACCACTCCAGGTATAAACCCCTAGTTGGGGCTGCCATTCACGGAAAGTCCTAATAAAAGCATGGAAACCGTTCCGATCGGTGGACTCTTATGTGTCATGCTCCCAAACTAGACGTTCTTCCAATTCAGTGCCCAAGTTTTGTTGACAATCACATTTTGGTGCCTAACCTTTTGGTTTTCTCAAATTAGTGCTCAAGCTTTAATCTCGTTTCCAAATTTGTGCTCGACACCACCGGAGGGAGCCGAACGGCTGAATTCAAAATTCACATAACTAAAACACCCTCAAAGGAGATATATGGGTACCTGGCTTCATTTTTATGACACCCTAATTCTGCTGTCTTCTCATACCTCCCTAGCAGTAGCCATTTACCAGCATTCTTCCCGCACCTTCCTTGTGGCACCTCCCAGGCGACAACGACATTGTATGCAAAGAACCCTTCCAAAAGATCCCTTCTAAATATTGTAACAGTTTATGCATTCCAAAAACTTCTAAAACTTCAGTAATGTATGCAAAGAGCCTTGCTTTCAAAAATAACTCAGATGATTGCAATTGCTGATCATTGTGCAACTCCATTGCTAAAAATATATTGCTGATGATAGTTTAGATAGGGCGCATGGAAAAATGACTAAGTTTGATTTCAAACTTTATTTCTTATTGTAGATACACTGAAGATTGAGCAAAAATTTGAATTCCTACTTCAGAGTTCTCTAAAGCTTGCTTCGGAGTGAATAAGTGAACTTCAGAGTGAATAAGCGTTGCTTCAGAGTTCTCTGAAGTAACCTTTGAAGTTTTTTATTCTGCTTCAGATTTCTCTAAAGTAAACTTTAGAGTTTTTTATTCTACTTTGTAGAACTTTGAAGTGAACTTTGGAGTTCTTTATTCTGCTTTGAAGAACTTTGGAGTTCTTTATTCTGCTTTGGAGAACTTTATGTTCTAGAGAAGTTTTAGTAGAATTATCATAACTTTCTCATACAAACTCCAAATTGACTAATTTTGGTTAAGTTGGTAGATAATTTTTAGATCTACAACTTTCATGTTAATCATATTTTCTGATTCTGCTTGTATTTTGAGTCATGGGCCCCCAAAGTACCATCTTTTGTTTTCATCCGAAATTGATGTTTCGGAGATCTTTGGAGAGAGTTTAACTCTTTTAAATATAACTTTCTCATATAAACTCAAAATTATACTATTCTTTTCCATTAGATAAATAATTTTAGAGGCTATAACTTTTATGTTGATCACTTTGTCTAAATCATCCATCTTCACTTAACAGAGTTTGTTTTATTGATCTATAAAATGAAATTGAAAATTACAAAAGATGTTATTTTAAAGCAATTTCTGGGACTGATGGAGGCATATGTAGAAAATGTATTCAATATGAAAGTTTTAGCTTTTATTCTTAGCTTTCTAATATATTAAGAATCATATTATTTTAAATTTATATGAGAAATTTATAGTTAAAATAGTGCAACTATCTATAGAGCTTTACATTTGTCTGCTATTTTACAGAAGGCGTCATTTTGAAGGCTCACGACTCATATAAGATGGATGATTTAGACAAAGCAATCAATATAAAATTTGTCTATTTTATTGTTAGTGGAAAGATTGGCCCACTACCAAGGATTGGATCCCAAAATCTAAAGATGCTTTTGTAAGTTATATGGTATGTAGTAAAGTGAAAGTACGAAGCACATAACTCCTTAAGATCAACCCTCCGCTGAATTTGCACTGCACAAATATGCTTATGGGGTATTCCATCAATTAGCCAATCCTCCTAACTAGATGTAAAGTATGCCTCCCATAATCGTATTCAACTTCATACTCAAACTCATCGACACACCTCACGATAGCCCACCTGGCTGCTCTCTTATTCTCCAAAACTTTTTTCTAGCTTTTCCTACCATTGATTCATTCCATGTGTACAAACTCAAGTTCTATCATCTCTCAAACATTATCATCATCTTAATACGAATGCCATCACAAATCTCACATACTAGCTGATGACGTAGATTCTGCAACAAACTATTCTAGGACTCAGTTACATTGTTCTCAATTGAATTACAAGGCAAGGCATCTTTGAAGAAAGCCCTTGACCAATGCATAGGGGATTCCTTCATCACGTACTGCTATGCTTGTACAGACAATTGTTGCAATTTCTCCATGCATGTCCCCCACTCATATCTTGTATATGCTCGTGTTGCACTCCAGAAGCAATCTTTTACTGGTATACTTTTGCCAAAATTAAAAGTTTTTAAATTTGCATAGAAATAACGCATGTAAAAATGATGACCACTAGTTGGAAATAACCGTGTGACAGCTACTAATAGACCCTTTTGTTAGTCTAACATAAAACAAAAGTCTTCATTTCCAATTGTTTGACCAAGATAATGTATGAACCATTCCCAACTTTCTGTACACTCTTGCTCCACCATTGCAACTCCTATAGGCAGAATACCATTGTTACTATCATAAGTAACTGCTAAAAGTAAAATTCCTTTGTATCGACTCTTTAAGTGACAACCATCTAGAAATATAATGAGGTGACATCCACTTAGAAATCCTTCCACACATCTCCTGATAGACATAAACAATCTTTGAAACGTTATACATGGATACAGCTTGTACTCCACAATACTATCTGGATTTGACCTCTTCAATGTTGCACAAAAAGAAGGAACATTCTTAAAAGAATCCTCTGTAGATCCATACAACTCATTAGTGGTGATATATTTTCCTTTCCATACTTTTTTGTAATTCAAACATATACCTCTCTCATGCATTATCTCATTCATTAATAGCTTTAGGCTGTAGTTTTCATTAGCACACAACCTATCTTTCACTTTATTTGTAACCCATTATTGAGTAATTATTTTCTCCCCTAGACCATAATTGCCCGTGCAGTTGTGGTTAGCATTAAGTGTCGTCAAACAAAAGCTGATCATATCTTGCTTAACCCTTGCACAACATCTTTATAAACATTGTGGTGAAGCACATTTTCCTACAATCTTTTCCTTTGTTTTCCTAGAAAATACAATGTTAAATCATTCTTTAATTGCATACTCTCTAATGGCCTTCTTACAACTTGTGGCATCTTTAAATTCCATGCCACTACCAAATTCGGATGTGCGACCATTGTGTGATCATCCATATGTACACTTTCCCCCTTTTCATCTGAATCATCGGATGAGAAAACAGGCTCATACTGAATGACATTATCATCCACTTCAAATATTTCAATTATTGCATCTCTTAACAGTTTCATGTGATGTTCGGCATTAGTTGTATTATCTTCTTTAATATTTTCTTCATCATCATGTGCTCTTTCATCATCGTGCACTTCTTCATCACATTCATCATCAGTTGGCTCTTCTATTATATATTCTTGCCATGCATTTGCTCATTCTAGATATCGCCAAATTCTTGTTTTCTACTTAAAATACACGCCTTCTTGCCTATACCAATCTGTCTGTTCATTACTATAGTTACATACACATCTACATCATATATTTTTTTCCTTTCTTTCCCCTTCTTAGAAGGCATGATATTTGAAAAAATTTTAAACACATTCAGTAAATCATATTCATTATCCAAGTCTTCATACTGCTCATATGAGGTACCTGGTGGAATCCTATAGTGTAATTTCATCTTATCTTTTGGGATGTTAATTTTTCTCTTAATGTTACAACTATGTCTCGGAATATAACTAATTCTTCCTCCACTGTTATAATTTATCTTTGGTCACCAATTTAGGTCGTACTCCCACGTGAACTGTCCCAATGAAACGCTCCACCGTAGTGAATGCATAATCTTATACATTTTGCCATTAGAGTTAAAACCTGCAAAAAAAGATAATTCAACTTAGAACATTCTAAATCCTTCACACCACAGAAGAACATAAAATCCTATTAAAAAATCGCAATCTATTAATCAAACAGAGATTGATTACATATTAAGACATGCCTATGGCTAATCTCAACATCCACCTGATTTGGCAAGAGCAGGGACAAACACCAAAGGATAAAAAAAAAGTAGGTGCTGCAGTCGATTTCACAACATACCTCATTGTGTAAGGAAATGCTCTCTGGGGGTATGCAAGCTAGATTCCATATTGGAAGAATCTAGCTGAGGGAAGTTTTAGAACAACTCATTGCAACACAATCAAAGTTCAGCGATAGAGAGAGGCAAAAGATGATGGAGATGTCGTCGCTGCTGGGGAGATGCCATGAGGAAGGGAAGGGAAGGGAGTCAGACACTGTTGTCGTGGAGATGCGGGATGAGAGTCAAATGCTGTTGCCGACGATGTGTGGGCAAGGAGTCGGATCACTGCGACCGAGGATGTATGGGAAAGGAATTGGTTTGCTGAGAGGAATTAAGGCAAGTCAAAATGGAGGTGAGGTGTATATCTTTTAGTCTTGAAGGTATTTTCATCCCCCAAAATTTGAATTCAGGCTTCTAACGACCTCCGACAATGTCGGGTAGAGCGAGGCACCAATTTGGAAATAAAAGTGTTTTCTTGGGCACCAATTACGAAAAAAAGGAAAGCTTCGGCATCAAAATGGGATTATCAGCATTCCTTGGGCACTATTTTGGAAAAAATCTCTCCCAAACTAATGGTCGGCTCGTATCATACAGTACGCTCTAAAAATTACATTTTAGCCGCAAGCTGAGAGTAGGAGCGATAGTTTGACAGTTTGCTGAAAGAGTAGGAAATGGCGATCTCCATCCCTCGCCGTGAGCTCTTCGTCGATGGCGAATGGAGAGAACCAATCAGAAAGAAAAGAATTCCCATCATCAATCCTTCCACAGAAGAGATCATTGGTCTTCCTCTCTACTTTTCTCTTTATTTATGTTTATTTTATTTATTTCACGTTTGAGTGATTCGTTTTGATTTCCCTAAATCTCGATCAGAGAATATTAATGTGGATAGGTCCGTTCTTATAGATATAACTGGGTTTTACGCATCCTTTTGAAATGGAACATACTTTGATACTCTGGCTGAATGTAATTGTTCCTATGCATGCACTCTGAAGTTTTGTGTGTGGCAGACGTAGCTTTAAGTTCACCGTTAAAATTTTGGGTTGTTACTGAAAGTGCTTTGGAAACTTGGAAGGGATAAAAAAAGTCGATCATCTACTCTTTATATTGGATGGTGTAGTTGGGAGTTTTAAATGGCCCTTGATCTAGCAAATGTTCCATCTGGGATGTCTGATTCTAGTAAATCATCCTGTGAGTTTCTCACTTCAACTTTCGACACTCTGATTTTGCCTATTTATTTTTGAGTTGGGCGTTTTTTTATGCTTGGTCAGTGAATGCCGGCATATCTGCCAATGAACTAATATTTCAATTGGACTGTCTTTCACCTCAAATTTGGGCCTTGCAAACTCTACATGTCCTTTCTACATGCCACAAATGTGCAATGTGACCTTAAAGAAGACAAAGAACAAAAGGGGAAAAAGATGTACCAATCTGGTTGCTTGGTACGACAATCCGGACTACTTTAAGGTTCCCTTCAACTTGTAAATTACAGACATTTGAATCTGGTGAGTCAAGTCACTGAATTCACTGGCCATCTGTAAAGAACACATAGAATTCCTGAATTCTGTGTGCTTGTTGCTTGCATAACAATCTTCATGGAAGCAGGAACCTTGTGCACTGCTCAAAAGGTCGGTAGTTGGCAGGTGTGTGGTGTTTAAAGGTGTTTCTGGAGCTAACAACTTGATACAGTATTAAGCTTTATTTTTTTTCCTCCATTTCCAAATTAGTGGTTTACTCATCTTTTATACAATTGCTAAACATACAAACTTTTTGAGTTTTTAAACCATATATACCCATTAATTCTAGATGGATCACAGACTAAGGTTTAAACTTGTTAACCGATCCTAATACTTAAATTGCTGGCAGCTAAATGGACAGCAAAATATGTGCTTTTCTGTATTTTACCATTTCAGTGGGTAAAGCCAAAAATTTTTTTATTTGTCATTTGGAATACAGTCCGTCTATGGTTGCCGATATTCCTGAATTGATTTGAGTCATATTACAGCCTACCTAGAAGTTGTGGATCCTGCTCTGGTTAGATTACTTGTTTATTTGTCTTGGCTTTGGTTTTTGGTCCTAACCTATATTGATGATCAATGCATGATTAATATGCTTATGTATGTTGACTTTTAAGCACCCATTAGTTGGGGATTGCTGTGGATGTTTTTGGTTCTGTATTCTATCTGAACTTGTGATTGAGGTGGGCCATGCTGTGTTCGTGATTGAGCTGGTCTTGATGAAAATTCAATAGGCTTAACATGTCTTGATCAATGTTCTGAAAACCTGATGAGAGCGCCTAAATAAAGGGGGAAGAATTGATATGAAAGGATTGCTGCAGCAGGTTTTCATGATTCTAAATAATCCATTACTTAAAACTCATTATTACCACTCTTGCCTATGTAGGGGACATACCTTCAGCAACTGCTGAGGATGTGGAGCTAGCAGTGGCTGCTGCTCAAAGGGCTTTCTCAAAAAATAATGGAAGAGACTGGTCAAGTGCTTCTGGGGCCTATCGTGCTAAATATTTGCGTGCCATTGCTTCCAAGGTATGTTTTGGACTCTGGTAAATTGCTCCACTATATCTCACCATTTTGTTTCCATGGGACACGTTTTGGATTATCGTTTCAAAATTGTTTTCATGGTCCATGTATTGGATTTTCTTGCTTTCAATTGAATTGATTCATCTTGAGTCTTGATGCTAGTTTAATTATCTCATACGTCATTGTGAATTCTCTTCACCTTTTTGTCATGTTAGGCACAAATTTCTAACCTTTGAGGAGTAAATAATGTTTTTTACTTTGCTGTCATGGCTTTATTTGCACTAATTGTGGACCAAATATGGTCAAGAAACGGTATTTCAGGGAGAAAAATGCTTTTATGGTGTGTGCTTCATAGCAGTTATATGCAATACCTCCTTCACCATACACGTGGAGGATATGTACAATGCCTGGGGCAGCTTACCTGTTTGAAATTATCTCAATGACCACAGAAAAAAATTTGGGGAACTGGTAAGATAGGTATTCAAAGAATAAGCCTTACCATCCTGATTATATTGACATATAGACACACTCGATGAGGATGCCGTCTCAATTTCTGGCATCTTTGTGGCCACGATGTTGCAGAACTGTGAGGCTCGTTCCACCTGTCAAATGGCTTTTGACCCATCTATAACAAAAGGGCCATGTGATGTGATGCCTGCTTTTTCCTCATCCATCAAAACTATGTCATCTATAAACAATATTACTATGACAATTCTCCTTGTAAATATGGAGTTAGCTTATTAATTTCAACAGCAAAGAGACAGGGGCTCAACACCGAATTTCAATGTAAATTTACCAATCAGATTAATCTCATAGTCCTTGCATTTGCCATTGTTGCCTAATAGACATGCCTATCAACATTTAAGTATATACTCATAACTTCTTGTCTTCTTAGGGCCTATCATATTAAGTTTTCAAGAACTGTGTGATACGCTTTTTGCACCCATTAAAAATGATGTGGTGATTCTTCTTTCTCAATATGCTTCTGTTTTAGTTGCTTAGTTAGGATTATAGCTTTTGTACTTGACCCTTGTTGCATAAACTTAAGTTGATTTTCTTAGGCATTTAATTCATTTCTTAATCTATATTCAGTTTCTTTCCCCTAGTTTCATAGTGTAGCTCATAAGTTTATTCTTATGCTAATTTATGAGAATTCGTTAATGTCCTTTATTTTCGTATTGTTGAAATGGTAGTTTTACTCTTCTCGTTGGGATCCTCTTTGATCTTATGATCTAATTCATGAACTTCATTCAACTAAATTATATGTCAATATACCCATGCACTTTCAAACTTCAATTGGTATACCAATTGGGCATTGGGCCTTTCTTGCTGTCATCTTAAAACTTCTTTTACTTCAAAGGCAATAATCAATCCTATAAAGATACCTATATTCTATATTATCCTTTAACCGGAACATTTTTTTTTTAAAAATCATTTTCAATACACCAGACATGGTCTAAGTTTCAGTCTCTTTGCTCTCTTAGTTTTGCTAGTTTGGACATATCTTTTTGACTTTTTATTCCTTCTTGTCTCATAGAGATTGAAATATGTCCTTTGCTTAGCCTTGTTTTCTATGTTCTCAACACATGTTTTAGAGTTTCTATAGTGTTGCAAATTATCCCCATTTTTAGTTATTTGTATTTGTAACACCCCAACCCATTCTCTGGAACCTGTTTGTATTTTATTAATAATATTCATTGTTTCTCTGCCAAGTTTCCTAATTACGGGCTGTTTGGATGAGGTATTCCTCTGTCACCTAGGTAATGTAATAGGTGATATGACATTTTACGTCATCTATTTTACTACTAGAATTGTTACATAGGTAAAGTAGAAAGCGTAATAGAATATAAAAGAACGAATAATCTATTTGATAGGAAAAATGAGTGTAAATTATGTGATAAAGTACTGGTTAATTGTTATATAATATGAGATTTTGAAGAAACTGTCTCAATTGAAAATTTGGCAAAAAAACAAAATTTTCTTTCAATTTATTCAATGCAAACAATGGAAAAAGTAAAGATTAATGCATATTTAAAAATTTTCAAACTTTTACTTCAAAAATAAAATGATGTTTCCTAGATAATTGTGGCTTACACATTGGACTACATTACGTAGGTGCTCGGAGGATTGCCTTATACAAACAGCCCCTTAATATTCCTAGGGCATCTCTCTCCCTCTTTTGTGATGTGATTTTGTATCTCATTCCATATTAAAACTACTTATTTACTATCCCACTTTACTTCTATTAACTTGTTTGTAAGGGCTTGTCTGTATGGGTTTCATGGAAATATTACATAGATGATGTGGAAAATATACATGAAAAGACATTTAAATCCTATACAAACAACATAAATGTTCTTTTGTGAGCTCTACCTTTTCTATGGTCAGAATTATTTTTCATCTTACCCCTATGTTTTCTGAAATAAAATATATCATCAAACTTATACTTTCTAAAGTCATCATGTTATTTTTTTTTATTTCATTTATGTATTTATTTTCATCTCATTACCTTGTTGACATCATTTCATCTCATTGCTCAGGCAAAGATTACATTCCCTCTATCCAAACACCCCTTAAAGACCATCGTACTATTCCCTTTCAGATTCTAGCATTTAATATTGGGATTCTTATTAATTTTGTTAACTCTCTTCAATTTCTTAATGTAAACATCTATGGGTTTGACATATTTTGCACATACTTTCACTGCTGTGGTGGAATGATCGACATAATGTTCAATCCACCTTTCTAAATGGAAAGAAATCTGCTTGTATATGATTCAGTTTACAGTATGTTTGGATATGTGTAATGGATTGTAATGGGAATGTAGTGTATTGGAGACCATTTGAGGAAAAGGAAAAAATATTGGGATGAATATGGTTTTGTAGAAGATAAAGATAAAATAATATTATGATTGTTTGAAAAAGTAAAGTAACAATTAGTGACAATAGTATTGGAAATTGTTTACAGAAAAGGAAAAAATATTAGGATGAATATGATTTAGTAGAGGATAAAGATAAAATAATATGATGACTTTTTGAAAAAATAAAGTAACAATTAGTTTGGTGGGAAAAAATAAAGTAATGATTAGTTTGTAAAGAATATGTAAGGTTAATGATTAAAAAGATAGAAATGATGATTAACAAATATCCACGTCTTTTCCAAAATAGGTATTTGTAAAACCTAGATCATGTGCCATATAGCAAAGGCAAAGATAACATCCTCTGTTTCATTTCTTATCCTAGAACTATGTTTTCCTATTCTGTGAATTCTTTCCTATCCCAAATGCTCTTCTGTAAATGCTTGTTTAGTCTCCATTGAATATCTTCTCTCTATTAGCAATTTCTGCACTTATGACTTCTTGTTTCCCTTGATAAGCATTTTTATTGCTAACATTTACAGCTTTTTCATATAAAGTTATTGTCTACCACTCTTTCTAACCCATTTTTTCTGCTATTCTTTCCTATAAGCCACAAAATTTCATTCCTTATTCTCCTGCATTTCCAACTCCTTTTTTCTTCACAAAAATGCTTATTTTATTTTGATCCACTACCTTGTTGACACCATTTTTACGAATACTGATATTATCTAATCCAATTATAATGGTAAAGCCTTTTTTTTATGCCTAATATCTATCTAAACAGGCCCTTAGTCTTTGAAGGCAAGTTATATTGAACCTCCTTATGATATCCACTAACTCCATGGTCCTTCTAGTGAATTCCTTCATTTCATTAGGCAAAATAGATCCTATCTTCTTAGTCTACTTTACCTACATATGTACATGATGTTGCAAGAACCATTGGATACTTGTCACTACAAGCTGTGCTGTTGCAGCACATTGCTTTTAGGGAATGTCTTGGCTACTTCCTCATTTCTCACAGCACTTGTGTAAACAGGGGTGTAGGCAAGCTGAGTAGAGCTTTTCTCAGCTTAGTTTAGCTTGTCATGCTCGAGCCTGGATACTCAAGTTTGAAGCCAGCTTCTAAGATTCAAACTGATTTTCTGCTCAAGTTGAGTGAAGCCATATATATTAAAAGTGAACAATGATCTTTAGCAAAAATGTGATTTACATTTAGATAGTATACTTTCCAGAATCTATGTTTTGCTGAAGTCCACAAAGGATCTAAGCAATGTACCTGGTGGGTCTCATGTTGGCTAGCTTTCTTTTCTAAAATGAGTGAAATCAATGCCTTTATATATGGTAATCTGATGACAATACTTCTCCTAAAAGATTAAGTTCTGTGAAAGTGTATTCTTGTGAAATCTATTAATAAAAATATAAGAGACTATATATTATATGCAGTGTGACAGTACATTTCTGCAATTGTTGCCTAATGACAATACTTCTCATAAAAGACATTTGCATTTATCCAGTGTGATTTATAAAATTTTATTAATACTACCCAAAATTTAATTTTATAAGAAATTAAATTTTATCTTAAATTTTGTAACGACCTTCTATCACTATTATTTATTAGTAAACACTATTTTTAATTGTTAAAAACGCTAATCTGAAGGTACAATGGCACTATAATATTGTCCATTTCCTAAAACAAGTCATTTAAAAAGACCAAAATAATATAGTTAAATTGGTTGAATTATTTTAATTTATTCATAGATAACCAATAAAAATTGCTTTTTCATAAAAATTTTTATGCAGAGATAGTCTGATTATTAATCACTTTAAACTCTAAGAAAAAGATTTGAAAAGGCAATCTTCACAGTTATGTGCCAGCTACATGTGTTTAATCTATACAGCTATGTGAATATATTATTGATAATGCCTCCACGAAATTAGTTTTAAGTGTTTATCTTACAGTTTGTTACAAATTAACCTACTTATGTTCAGTTTTTATTGGCAGTTAAGATCTTCTTGACTCAAATTTTATATTCATCAAGTTTTACTGCACCCTAATTTTAAAAATGTATTTGCTGATTGCTTAAGAGAGAACATATGATGCACGAAAGTTTGGGTGTAGATAATTGGCCACTCTTTGGTAGGTTACTTGTAACTATAGTGGCCAAACTATATCCCATGTTCACAAAACGTGTAGGCTGGAGTCTGTTTGTGAGTGCGCTGTATCTCCCTCTCATACTCTTGCAAATTGCAAGGCTAATCCAACTGGTGAAATTTCACCTGCAAGCTGGCATGCCATGTACACAAGTACACAATCTAAATTTCAAACTTCATGTTGATCTTAAAAGTAATCCATCAGATAATGGATAAATTTTTTTTGACAATTATAGTAAAAATATTCTGAGTTTCTGTCAACTACTAACTCTTACGAGCATTCAGTGAAAGTAATAATTGATATATAACATATACATTAACTCAATGTGATTACTATCAAATCTATAAAGCAATCATTCACTGATATTTCTGTTCATCTTCAATGCTTTTGTTTAGTGTAGTAAATGATAAACAGATGGTTAAATTTAAAATTGTAATGAAAGGTTCAAGTGCATAACACTTACAGGTTAACCATCTGGTTGTCTTGAATTACTTGTCTTTTTGCACGTAATGCCATTTTCTAGTGTTGTATTATAAATTTGCATTGAGAGTGAAATTTTTAGCAAGATGTTATACCCCACTTCAGTGTTCTGAATTTCATTGAGGTTCCCATCAATTTTAAATTTGTGTGGGTGTTTTATTTTTTGTTACTGGGAACTTATGGAATCAAAATCTGATAGGTTTTAGAGCTGTCTCTCGTGCATCCCACTCCCAATGGTCCAGTTTTAGACTGTTGAAGATTTGGTAACCAGTGTGCATATTTTTGCAAGTAGTTTGATTTCTCCAGGAATCGAGATCCTGTGGGAATTGAATTCTCATATGCTTTAATGTACCAAAAATTTCTAAAAACTGTATGGACAGGATTCCCCAGCCCTGATCTTTCACCAGGTGAATCTATTAGGGAAAGTAGTCTAAAGTTTTAGTATGCGCAAATGTTGGATTTAAAAGTTTTCAAGGCTTATTTGGTTATTGCGGTGGGCAATATACACAGAGGCAGAACTTGCCATCTATGATAAAAATAAGGTAAACCATAATGCTATATGAAAAGCCCAAGATGCCTTACATTGATTTCATAGTTACCCATGATCATAACTGGTGGATTTGGTTACATTATTTGAAGAGACATTAAATCGAAAAGAAAAAAATGGTTGGTATTAAATCATCATGCATGTAATCCTCTAGGGTCATATATGGGACAGAAGATTTACTTGCATCATGATTCTTTTAAGAAAACGTTGCCAATTTGCTTGTCTGTCAAGTTGGAATCATTAAAGTCATGGATTATGCAATTTTGTTCTTGCCAATGGAGATTAATTTTCTTTATGCAGGGCTACATTTTTTCCATTTTCTTCTATTTTGCTAAGGATACAATCCTATTTTGGTTGCATGTTATTTCCTGGCAGATAATGGAGAGAAAATCTGAGTTGGCCAAGCTAGAAGCTATTGATTGTGGGAAACCGTTCGAAGAAGCAGCATGGGACATGGTACATGCTTTTGGGATTTATTGGAATAAGATTGCTGTAATTGCTTCACCAGCTACTTACATGATTTTTTATTTTATACAGGATGATGTTGCTGGATGTTTCGAATACTATGCAGATCTTGCTGAAGCTTTAGACAATAAGCAAAAGGCTCCCCTCTCTTTACCTTTGGAAACATTTAAAGGCCATGTTCTTAAGGAACCACTTGGAGTTGTGGGGTTGATTACTCCTTGGTATGTGATGTATCTCTTTTCCCAGGATCCACTGTTTAAACTTTAAACATAATGGTTTTAATAAAATAGATTATGATATTGATGATTGAAATTTACATTTTTATGTTCTTATCTGCATGACAACAAGGGGTGGGACAATGCTTAATTTTAACAATTCATTCTTCTTTCACAAATGGATAACACTGAATGATAGATTGCTTGCTTTTACATTATGGCAACTTGCATAGTCCATCAGCATAGCATGATTTCTAAGGCATCACCACTTCCTCCATTAACTTTGCTACTGCTAATAAAGTGAAATTCAAAATACCTTACAAGAAAATGCACATATTATGTCTTCTTTTTGGCCTCTATGCTTAAATTTTTAGACAGTTGCATCAATATTATGTTGTTAGTGAAAGAATGACAATAGAATGGGAAAATAACAAAAAAACTTTCTTACCTTTAAGTGTCGGATGATGAGAATAGTTACATTTATAATGATAATAACATTAAGAGAAAAATAGTAGTTGCATAGATATGAGATAATTACAATAGATAATGTAAGATTAAGGACAAAGTTAGTAAATTGGTTGGTTTCCTTCGATTCTTAATTAATTGAAATTTTAATTATGTGGATTGTGGCTTGACATTTGGACTGAAATGACCTTTGTTGTCTTCTTGGCAAGGCAATCCATGAAAACCATTATATTGATGAGTATGTTGCACATATAATTCAAGCTGGGTGGTCCAAGGGGATAGTCACCTTCAATTTGTTTGGGAACAAGGAAAAGGGATCTCCTTTTTCCAATCCTTTTAATTGCTGTGACATTTATCTATTCCAACGACCTTACTTTTTCCTCATTACTTTTTATATTTTCAATTGTTACCTTTTATCTTTTCATCTAAAAATTTTATTTATTGTGTATCTATTCGTTTTATTTCTAATCATTATACGTATTTTATCTTTTTGCCTTTTATTTTCAATCATTTTCTCATATCTTGTCATGTAATTTCCTTCCTTGCCCTCCACTTTATCAGATTTCTTGTTTCCCTCCTCTTTTCCATCTCTTTTCCCAATTCCCAAATGTAGAAGTTTTATATGACTGTTGGTGCCAGCAAAACTACAAGGAGAAAAACCTAAGTTATTGTTGGACTAGTTATGTTTTCTTGGATTTTCATTGGGTGAATATATTTGAGATTTCCATTAAAAAACATAAATCTAATCTGCATTTAGATTCTTGTGGCTCCATCGCCTTTTTTAAGTTCAAATGATCTTGATTGTTTGAGGGAAAGTTGGGCCTTAGAACAAATGGACAGCCCAACCCATGATGCTGCATGATTAATGGAGGAGATTTGTGGAAATAAACCTCTAAGTGGATTGGGGTTTCACTTTGCAGAAGGGGAAGAAAAGGTGTTGAGGGAAATAAGAAATATGAAGGTGCAAAGGTTATTATTTTCTTTAGTTCTTTGTTTATGCAGTATCAGCAGAAGGTTGTAAGGGAAGGAAGAGAGGTTTGTAGAGAATGAGGTGACAAGACTAACTGTAATTTACACATTGTTAGCATAATCAAACTTATCACATATAAATTACAGAAATATTTTAAATGTAAGAAAGTGGCATACAATCCAAGGAAACCACTAATAATGGCAAGCATGGTACATTTGGTAAATTTTTGAGAGTGGAGAACATGTGTACCAACTATCTCCATACTTATTGCCATTAAAACAGGTGAGCCAAGCATGATTATTGTTCTCAACATATCCTTGTCAACAGAAGTTACTGTGCACTTTTGTCTGATGCCCTATCTAGTTGGTAAAAAATAGGGCTTTTCATATTTCTTGCTGTCTAGAGGGTATTTGGAGAATCTGTTGAACAATAACTGCCTAATAATAACTATTTTTCCCTGCTTGTAGGAACTATCCACTTTTGATGGCAACATGGAAGGTTGCAGCAGCATTGGCTGCAGGGTGTACAGCTATACTAAAACCTTCTGAGCTGGCATCTGTGTAAGGCTTGAATAGTTGAATGTTTGGAATGTTGCTTCCATTTGCTTTATTATTTACCAGTTATTTTTTCCCCATTCCCAGAACTTGTTTGGAATTAGCTGAAGTGTGTCGAGAAGTAGGACTTCCACCTGGCGTCTTAAATATTCTGACTGGATTAGGTCCAGAAGCTGGTGCTCCTTTGGCATCTCATCCAAAAGTTGACAAGGTTTGGTTTGCTTTTTGTTTCTTTTTGTGCATTCTTATGTCTATCACCTCTGTTGTATGATTTTGGTGACTTTCAGCTGAATTTTCTATTGACTGCTCATTTTGTTTACTCAAGATTGCATTCACTGGAAGTACTGCAACTGGAAGCATGATCATGAGCACTGCAGCTAAATTAGTCAAGGTATGTTGAAGTTATGTTATGTAAACACCAGGTGCTATTACCAGGGCCTCTTTTTTTTATCATTTTCTGTTTTACTTTCCAATGCAGATGCATATTCTGTGCATTTCATTTGTCCCAATGAAAGAATGATGAATAACCTTGTCGAAATCTTTTACACCAAATAATTTACAATTTTTTATGAGACAATAGCATTACTCATATATTTCCTTGTTGTTTCTCTTGATGCTTGTGCATTCGTCAGCCTGTCTCTTTGGAACTGGGTGGAAAAAGTCCAATATTGGTGTTTGATGATGTGGAACTTGATAAAGGTAGCCTTCTTACAAAATCGGTGTTTATATCAAAATATAAACTTACACACAATTATATCATATTTTAGCTGCATTGACTTCTACCAATATCTGCTGCTTTCTTGAAAAAGGGCTTTTAGTGCACAACAGCTTTAAATTTTCAGGCTTTGGCAGTGGCTAACTTTGAGAAAAGAACCGACACCTAAAATCCCTTCACATTTTTTGTTACTATGTACAAGAGTACAAGGTGGGGCTTCTTTCATGTGAAACAAAGAGCAAAACAGTGCTTTTATTATTATTTTTCAGAAATTTGGAGCGAGTTACTCCACTGCAAACTGCCCAGCTGAAGCTAAAATTTGATAAATATGCCAGTAAAGTTTACACTGGATCTAGTAATCAATAATTATTGTATTCTCCTTCATTTTGCATAGCTGCTGAATGGACAATTTTTGGATGCTTTTGGACAAATGGCCAAATCTGCAGTGCAACGTCGCGTCTTCTGGTGCATGTAAGTGATGAACATATCATTGTTATGGTTTTCCGATTGGCTATGATTCTGTCCTGCTTTGATGAATAAGATCAATAGTTGTTGTTGAATGGGAAAGCTTTTGCTGTGCTGCTCATTTTGCTAATCCTATCTGCTGATTGAAGAAGTTATCCAATGTGGAAACATGGTCTTCTGATTTCTGCATTGTGCTGCCTTCCCCTAGATTCTAAGACTATTATCTCATCTTGTGACCATTTCTCTGGATGTAATTGGTATTGTCTAGCTTGATGCAATTTGTCACCTATTGTGATTATACAAACATGTAATTTTTATCTCCGTTGCATGAGAATGACAGAACAGTAATTGGGAATCTCTTTTACTTGTGCATGGAAATGATTTGACAAATTCTTGAGAAAATGATAAAGAAAAACTAAATAACTTTTTTAATGATTGTGGAATCCTGACGAATGGAACCCGAATATATTCATGTATCATTGTGAGTTTGCATTGGCATCATCATTATCATCTTCTTATCCTTCCTGACATGTCAACCCATCTTTCAAAGATGTTTGGAAAAAGTTGTGGTCAGCTGCTCACAGGATTCTAACCTTCCTCTATTGCCCAAACTCATAGCCAATAATTGTGAGGCAGCTTGCCCTATTGCCTAGTAACTCTTTGCATAAGAAAAATTTCTGCATTACCAAGTAACCAGAAGTTTGCTTCCAGTAGCTGCTTTTTCACCTACAGAAGTTGTTCAATTTTCTCTGCACTTGTGGCACCAATATCTCCGGATAATAAGCTGTCTTTGGCCCACAATAAGCCTTCTTCTGAGGGTTACAGTGTAACATGCTCATGCAATAGGCTCTGTTATTGATTGCACTACACTATTAAAGCTGACAAGGAGCACTGCATTGCAATGTGGCATTTTAAGAGAAAGTATTCAGCTGAATTCTTGGGATTTGAAGTGGATGGAATGGTTATCCCCAATGAATGCTATGAGGTGGAGTTGAACCACATGAATTTAGAGGCTTTAGGCATGGTGACAGTTTTCCTTTAATCTGGTCCACGCGACTCTCTCTCACTATGTTCTGCAAACTCTCTCTGTTCTAATACTGGTGTCTGTTCGTGTATCATGTTGAAGGAAAACATTGCTAAGGAATTTTTGGAGAAGCTAGTTAGCTGGGCCAGAAACATTAAGATTTCAGATCCACTGGAAGAAGGTTGCAGGCTAGGGCCTGTTGTTAGTGAAGGGCAGGTATTTTATCTGTTTTAATCATTGGTACATGTTCTTCCTCCTTTTTACACAGGGTGGCAAAGATTCAAGCTTTATGAATTAATTTCATTTGCTAAAACAGCACATTCTGGATTTCTTGA
Source organism: Pouteria campechiana (assembly GCA_036873735.1). Taxonomy (NCBI): domain Eukaryota; kingdom Viridiplantae; phylum Streptophyta; class Magnoliopsida; order Ericales; family Sapotaceae; genus Pouteria; species Pouteria campechiana. The sequence continues at coordinate 26,840 of JAYJMB010035692.1, forward strand.
ATTGAAATATTTTTTTCCCAATGCCAAAACTCTTCAACTGTGAAGATGAATTCAGAAAGCCAAAATTTGCAACTGCGAAGAAGAATTTAGATGCAATTGTTTGTCTTGTCCTTGAATATCTGCTAGACATCTGATACAGCGATGGCGATGCTTGGGTTGGGAGAAGTTAATCTATAGTTGCAGTTCCATTGTTGAGGCAAACAACGTTGTTTGGCCTCCATTAGATTCATAGCATGTTTGCCTCCACGTATCTCAAGATTGCGAGGTTATGTTTTAGTGTTATTCAGTTTAATATCCTAATGGATGTACTGAAATCACCCTGATATTGTGATTTAATGTGCTTGTACTGTGCACTTTATTATTATACATTATCAATATAACAGCAATTGATGATGGCCATGACAGATGATGCTTTCAATTTTTAATAACGAAATTGGATCTTGTTCTACCGTTCTTTACATTTGAATGCCATTTGACTTTGTGCATACACATTTCCATTGACTGAGTTTTGAATCTTTCTATGTTGCATCTTTACAAGGATTGAGTAGCAATGAAAATTCTGTTCAATTTCCTAATGGAGAAATTAGTTTTAAGATACAAAAAGTCAATTCATGAGCTCATATTTGATAAGTTATGATTCCATTTAAGATGCAACAATGGCATAATGCCAAGTACCTTTGTCACCCAGATCTCACTTCAGACAAGAGTCATGAGACTTGGATCTCACCTTACGTGAGAATCTTGATCTTTCATTTGTGAGTAAGATTTATGAACCAATATGCCAAGAAATAGTTCATGCAAACTTCTTACGAATCTTTCATGTGAGAATCTTGTTGCTTAGACATGCAAGTCACTCCTCATCTCATCAGCTACTTCAATACTGAGGTTATACAGACAACTGGCTGAGTGAATTCTCTTATTTCTTACAGTACGTGAAGGTAACAAACTTCATTTCAACTGCTAAGAGTGAAGGTGCAACCATACTGTGTGGAGGTACCCGCCCTCAGGTAACATTGTCATCATGATCAAACAAAACATATGCATCTTGAGTAATTTTTTATTGAATTTACTATGTTGATTGACTCAAATCCTGGTTGAATGGTAGCACTTGAAGAAAGGATTCTTTGTTGAACCAACCATAATAACAGGAGTTGAAACTTCCATGCAAATTTGGAGAGAGGAGGTCTTTGGACCTGTTTTGTGTGTTAAAACATTCAGAACAGAAGAGGAAGCTATTGAGCTTGCAAATGATACTCAGTGAGTTAGTTTGTGACTTTGAGAACTTATTCCAAGTTGATTGATCATCAAATGTTGGCTGGTTGTAGATACCAAAGTGTATGCCTGCTTTATTATTTGTTTGTTTAACTTTTTCCTACTCGTCTTAGATATGGATTGGCTGCTGCAGTTCTTTCCAAGGATCTAGAACGGTGCGAGCGGGTTACAAAGGTAATGAAAGGCCAATGAGCATCATTACCACTGTTAGAGAGATTGATGCAATTACTGTTTGCCATTTTCTATTGTGTAATTAAATAAATTTATGTTGCACATTTTGATCAAATGAATTACAGCTACATTTTTTAATTCTTTTGGAAGATAGTATCACCTGGGTTTGACTCCTGGAAATCAAATGTCTATCAATAGTGACATGCATCTGGAGACTACTGTTTTTCCATCCTTAGCTGTTATGATTATATGGAAGCAACATCAAATTGTGGTCTATTGAATCGTCATTATCATCAGCAAGCCTTACTCCACTACTGGGGAGTAGCCTCGTGCAACCCTGCCACAGCGTTGAACTTGTTTGTGGATCATTTGTCTATTCAAATAATGATTTATTGAGTCTTTATTTTCTCTGTCCTCCCAGTGTATATTGTGGACTTTCTGATGTCCTCTTAGGCCTTCAACTTTTGTTAATTGAAACCTTTAACTGGTGTATATGCAGGCCTCTGTTGCACGAGACTAAATCTTCTTAACCTATTTTCCCTAATCTTTCTACTCAGAACCACCTCAAAATTCCTTCAAATGCATTTAATTGAGCAGTTAACTGAATAAAAAGGGAAAAAGGGTAATAGAGAACCAAATAGAGAAATATTATTTTTTACTTGTAATATCCTTGCCACTGGAATGCTTCCCCATGTCCTGGTATCAAGTCCAAGTTGGAAATGGCATAATGTACAACTCAACTCGCAGATTGTTGTAGTGGAGTGTACAGCCTATTTTCAGCTAGCTTTCTAACAACTATTTTTAAACTCATCAAGTTAGGTGATCAGTAGTGCATCTTGGCTTGCAATCTTGATTGGAAAAAATTATGTTATAGACGATAGAAACAGAATAAATTATATCTGGTGCACATTCATTTTGCAGGCCCTTCAGGCTGGGATTGTCTGGGTGAACTGCTCACAGCCTTGCTTCTGTCAAGCACCTTGGGGAGGAACCAAACGTAGTGGCTTTGGACGAGAACTTGGGGAATGGTGAGAACCTAAGAGATGACCTTTACCAGTGAATGAAGCCTTGGTGAATCAACTCCATGCTCTAACAGCATTTCTTGCTGTCTGTTTTATTTTGTAGGGGACTTAATAATTACTTGAATGTAAAGCAGGTGACGGAGTACATGTCTAATGACCCATGGAGTTGGTATCCACCACCTTCAAAGCTGTAATAGGCATTAGCCCAGATGACATGGGAGGGAGAAAATGATAGCAAATTTATGACAAGTACTGCCTGTCAATCCGATTGAAGGTGATTGCTGCTACAAATATCATTTTAGAACTACTGTTAGCAAAATGTTGTGTAAACAAGAAACAAAATAACAAGCGTGATCCTATTCCTGTCGCAAACTGTTTAGGCAAAAGTTCACTTTGGAGGATGGTTAATTCTCTTTCATATTTCTTAAACCTTTTTCTTTAGTTCTGTGCCTTTCTTTTTGCTTCCTTTGCAATTCATTGAGATGAAAATTTTCTTGTGCGTTTTCTAGTCTTCTTCTAGTATCTTGATGATCTGCAGTTATTGAACAAGTCCTAGTCATAAGTTGTCCCAGCAGGCCTCTTCTGGATTTTTGTGGCTCTTGGGGAAAGCTGACCCTGTTCTTTCTGCGTATGTTACCCAGGGGTTACACCGTGAGAGGTCTAGTGCATTGATTTAGATCATGAGGAAAGTGGATAGACTTGGCAATATACTTGCATGATCATAGGAAATTGATTTATGTTGGATAATAGGCTTTAATAATTCTTACATGAAGATGGCCATGGTATTAAAGGGGGTCAAAAGCAGATATAATTCTTTGCTAGATCATGCGGCCTTAATAATGATAGGTGGGTTGCTTCAACACCACTCCACCTATTTTGAGCTCTTCCATTCATATAATGCATTAAACACCACATATCATTATTGTCATCACCAGTTTTCTCTCACATAGTTGGGGTTAGCTACATGAATCCAATTATGTGCTTCTTATTTTTTTAAACAGTTCCATGAGACCATAAGAAAGTCATGATTATATTTTCTAACTTGTATCCATATATATATATATATGGGGTGGGGTGGGGGGTGGGCGTGCTTCAAAGCAACCGGTTGCCAATCCCCCTCAGAGCAACCGGGTCATCTGACCGTGAACAAAAGGCGCGCAGCATCTGTGTCGTCTGTTCAAATATTGATGCTGCACAATCGATGCGTGCCAAATGAGGAGAGAGGGAAAGGGAAAAGGCCCATGCCTGCACATCCTGTCCCCTGCCAAAGCTAAAGCATTCCTGCGATTTCTGGCTTCCAACATCCCTGCAAAAGAAGAACAACAGTACATCCCTGCGAAACTACGAATTTGAAATTCAATCAAAAGATGCCTTTGTCCATTGGGAGTTGTAAGGCCTCAAAAATATGAGCAGGCTCACAAGCTAGTCCAAGAAGGGCCAAATCCAGGATCAAAGTAGGTTAGACATTCACTGGACTCAAACAGTGTATGTAAAAATACTGAGAAACATAGATAGATATAAGGAAATGGAGCTTAACATTTCTACATTAATAATGAATTAATTCTCTTTGTTCGAAAGAAGCCAAACCGGAAGAAAAAGATGCCTTGTCCAGAAAGTTCGATTTTTTAACTTTCTATTCTCTTATGACTTCTTATGATTTCGCCTGTCAGCCCTTTCAATCGGTTGAACGTGTTTTTCGATTCCTTCTTTTAATTAATGATTGCCTTCTCTCACCAGAGAGAGAGAGAGATGGCCTATTATTTTTCTGAAGGGTCATCTTCCTCTATTTGTTGATGAAGTCGCAGATACATATCCTTAGCAGAACGTCCCAGATTAATCTGTCAATGGAGGTGTTAGGTTATAAGACCATAATCCCAAAGACCAAGAGGGCTATAACTTGTGCAAATTCAGCTGCATTTGTCCACCTAGCATGTGGGTGTCCAGTGAACAGATTGCTACGAATGTGCCTAAGCCTCTAAGGCAGAGCTGCCTTTACTCATTGTTGAGCCAGGCTTTCTCACCCAAACATGTCTCCAGCCCCCCTAATGAGGTCAACGTGGTTAGCCGCCAGATCCATCCGTCGCCAGCACCATCCACATTCTAAAAGGGCAAAAATAAAATGGGAAACTGCATGGTAGCAGAAGATGCTATGTATATACATATAAAGAGTCAGCATCTCTGAGCTTATGCACCGAAAGAAGACATACATTTCTCTGCCTACAGAGAAATAGGCCAATGGTGTCACAAAAGAGGTTTTACACTTTCCCATTAATAAATTACTCATTTTGCTGTGTTGACAACATATGGTACTGGTTCCACCAGATTGTCTGAGTGGATTCTTGATGTCATACTTAGGGCCTGGTGGAGCTTTTTCCCTGCGGTTGAGCAAGTAGGAGCACTGCATGTGATTCAATGTCTTTCTCAGATATTGAAGCATGACAACAGTCTGCCCTTCTCACCTGCACTTTGAAGAAGAGAAATGGAAGCCACAAGATGTGGGTGTGGGTCACTTTCTTTGACTCCCAATAAAAACACAAACAGTATTCACCTCAATTGCCACATGAATGGTGATTACATGCCAAAAACAAGAAAGGGCAAAAACCCAGTGAAGGAAATTTGACGAAAATCACAGCACAAATCTTAATCTGAAAATCGTTCAATATTTACATGATAGTAATACAACAGTGACACCCTCAGATGTTTTTTACAACGGCTACTGCATCAACTTGCTCCCTCAACGCACAAACCTCATTTCAATTCCTAAACAAAGCATTCAGTTCTTACAGTTACAAGTGGGTCACACGGTTCAGTAGATCCAGATGATTGAGGTTGAGATTGCTGTCTCAACAAAATCAAGTGCAGCACAGTGCACGACTGCACCCTCCCTCCTTCAAAAAACTTCTTTGCCTTGCATTTTTCTTTCCTTTCCCCCACTTTCTTGTCTCTCGAATCTCTCCCAAACTTCCACGTGCACGGCTACAAGCTGATGACTTTAAGCTTATAACATTGTTTCTGTTCATCCCCCAACAACAAAAGACAAAGGGGCCAGTACAGTCCTCAGATGAGCCATTGCAGCACCACTTCCAGTCCAGTCCTTTCTTCCAACAGCATGGTCCATCTGCTAACCGAGTTGTTAATTGTTTGCATCCAGCATACGAAAACTCATCCTCAAATCTTGTGGCTTTTGGACCAGAAAAATTAAAACATTGTTAGGCAAGGATATCATGCAAATGGAATAGAGACTTCAGAATGACATGAAAGAGCATCCTAAAGAAGTCTGGAACAGGATTCATGTAGAAAACATAATTACTTCTGCCACAGCTTTGTCGATGATTGTAAGGCCTCATACATTGTGCATAGAAGCATCACCATATAAACCAAAATGGTAAGGGAAATTCTGAATTTGGGTTCAGATTTTCAATTTCTTGCACAACAAATCAAGATACAAAATCTGAACTAAAATCACCTGAAAACCCTTAATTGTCCACCCTTCTAGAGAGGCCAGAACCTGCCAACCTGGAAATTAGGTAGCAATAGAAAGGCATTTAGAAACCAATTTTCCATCAAAGTAGCAGCTGGTGAAAATACCTTGAACATTATGACACTTGCAAGATGTGAGTGTCGTGAACATGACATAATATATAGGAGACACAATAGCAGTGTTAAAAGTGTCAAGCGCCTGCAGTACTGAAGAAAAATCAATTAGAGAAAACACATAATCAAGATTAACAAATAACAAACAATGATCCATTTAAGGATGTACAAAATGCAGAATCGTTTCCAAAGTTAGGATGCTCTTTCATCCTGTGCTGTTATGTTGTTCTTCTTCTTTCACAAGGATGTTGGAAGCTGAAAATCGCTTTGGAGGGCGAAAATGGATGAGCTGTGATGGGATGTGCTGCTGTTCTTCTTTACAGGGATGTTGGAAGCCGAAAATCATAAAGATGCTGGTAGCCGAAATCACAGGGATGCTTTAACTTTGGCAGGGGACGGGATGTGCAAAGCATGAGCTTTTTCCCTTTCCCTCTGTCCCCGTTTCGCACGCGTCAAGTGCGCAGGGTCAATATTTGAATGGACGGCACACATGTTGCGCGCCTTTTATTCACGGTCGGATGACCCGGTTGTTTTGAAGCACCCCACTTATATATATATATATATATATATATATATATATATATATTAATGGCCTTCTACGTATTCTTTCTCACCCAGCTCTTATTCCTTTACATCCTTTCATTTAAAGAACTCACACTACCCAATTGGTTTAGTTTTGGTTTTTGTTAGAGAAATTTTCATATCTGTGCTCATCTTTTGCTGACAATCCCAAATCGGTGCCTATATTTTTCCTTTTCCCAAATCCATGCCTAAGCTTTCTGTCTCCTTTTTAAATTGGTGCTGGACCCCACTGGACCTCATCGAATGAATTTTTTCTAAATAACAATGACCATAATACCCCCCGAGAAGTAGACATTTTGGTTTTCTACTTGGCGCCAGAATCATTTCATTTTCCTTCTTCTTCCTGTGCTGCTCCAACTCCTGCACCTCCCACACCTCTCAGATCTGCCTTCTTCCTCCTTCCCGCAGCTCCTCAACATCGAGTTTCTCCTTCTCGAACCAACAAGGTAAGCCTTAACCGTGCTTTTACTCATGGGAGAGACGAAGACACCATTATCAACAGCTCTTTTCTCCACCTCGTAAAGTGCGACTTGCTTACTTGTTTCACTGACTACCTAAAATGGTTTATTACAGCAAATTCATGTTTGCATATACTAACCTATGAATGAATGAACATTCAATTACTTTGAAAGGAATTAAGCAATGATCCTTTAGCATGTTGAAAGTATGCCTATAGACATCGGGGTTGAGGTAGCTTTTATACTAGATTGCTTACCTTTTAGGAGACTGTTGTAGCGTGAATTGGAAATGGCAAAGCAAATTTTACAGCTTCTAGTTCGGGCAGCACAAGCAGGGAGCAAAAAGACATCCTTAGCCAATAGAGGTAGCAATCTCTGCTCATCTTTT
>JAYJMB010035703.1:0-34325 GCA_036873735.1 Pouteria campechiana
TGAATAATTATAATGACATGCCATTACATTTAGTTTACATCATTTGGAATAAAATACAATCATACATAATTACATAATAGGATTCCAATCCCGACATGCTATCGTACCATTAAAAGTCTTCTAGTTGTGCTCGCCAATCCCAATCCACAATTAGGAGTCTCCACCTAGTCTGTCAGCTAAAAATTTAACATAAAAAGACATGAGCCAGGCAACTTAGTAAGTAGGCATAAATAAAATAAAACAATAATTAATCATAACAACATGTTCTCATCGGAACATATATCCAATACAATAATAATTCAATTTAAACATCATAAACACAACACATTTCCATCTCATCCTGAGATGTACAATCCAAGGCAACCATACCATGAGGTTCATCTACCTCATTTTGTCTATACACATCCTATGTCATTCAAGCATATAATAACATACAGTGTCATTCTAGCACTTCACATTACATCCAAGCCACTTTGGCTCAACATACCACAATACACGCCATATAGGCATCTCATATCACTATACATGCCCAGTAAGCACCACATATATATCTCATGGAATGCTTCTCATTCCATCAAATTATACATTTATAGATTATAGAACTGAAATAAGACTTATGGGATAATCTTTATCCCCCTTTATCCATATAAACATCACTTTAAACACAATCAAGGAATACACATTATTCCCTATCAATTCCATCATCCATATTATCATAACATCAAACTCAACTTGAGATAATTACTATCCTTATCAATCAAACATACATGACCTCAAGCATATCATATCTACACCCATATACATATATGAAATAAATATACATATGCCCATATATATATATACATCACCGGGATATTCTCAATCCCTTGTAATCAAACATCCATATACAAGAAAAGCTTAAAGACATAGGATACACTATATTCCATAATTACCTAGGATAATTTCTATCGCAAACATTCACATGTTTATATCATGGACCAATTCAACTATGGGATATTTCAAATCCCCAACATTCATGCATTCATCCTACCAGAAAAAAGCATCATTGTCATCTAGGGGAAATTCTCTATCCCCAACATTCATTAATCATAACAAATACACATTGATTTTACACCAACATGAGATATCCACAATCCCTCATCCAAAACACACATGCCCGAAACAAACATGGGATAACAACTATCTCCATCCATACATTCGAATCACAAAAGGGGGCCACCTAGTTACCTTAGGCCTTTAACTCTAAACCACTTTCCTTTAGAACTCTATCTTTTCATCCTTCTCAGATCATCTTGTACAGGGCCGATGCCAATTATAATACATCATTTATAGACAATCTCAGACTATAATTATCAAACATATGTTAAACACCAGTTAACTTAGGGATTCTTCACAATTATCATAAAAAAACCTTCTTGTCTGATATATTTATCTAATATCTCACATGATTAGCATTTCAGCAACATGTAAATAACTCAATTAAGCTTTTAGGCTATTCAATTCATGGCTTACATAGCCTATTCACAAAAATCCTCTTTAGACTCTAACTAGGGCATAGCCCACAACTCAAATCCACTAGTCCAAACCATTCCATACATGTTCTAAAACATTCTAATCATGCCATTAATTATTTACCCCATGTTTATTTCAATAAAGATCAGAAATCCCCAATTTTTACTATTTGCAAAAATCCTAGTTTTGCAATTTTCATAATTTCTCATGCCAATTAAGCTCTAAACCATTATTAGGCATGCATACATCATTGTCTCCATAATTTCTACATCAGATTCATCATTTTTCTCAAAATCTCCAAATTTCAAAAACCTTAACTTAAGAAAATTAGAAATAAGGAGGGAAAAACCAACTTACCAAGCAATCCACACATGGCTTTCTCTTGTGGACATAAATCCAAGCCCAAAATTCCAATTGGCACCATCCATTTGAAGGAAACTTGATTTTTCTCCCATTTTCACAGTTCAATTCATTGAAAGTTTGGTTTAAACGAAAGATCACATGATTTTCTAGGTAGTAAAAATGATTTCTTAGCTAAAACAACTAGAAATCACATATAATATGACTAGGGCATGAGGGGTGGGCGTAGGGAAGAAAATGGGACAATTGAAATGAAAAATGGATGGGTTAGCTTTATAAACTCACATGACCGACATATGGCAGGCGCCTGATATACTGTCGCCGTACCACTTGTGACTTGCGGCTAGTATGGCAGCCACCCACCACTGTCCAACAGGGTTTTTCTACCAAGATCCAACTATAAGCACTTTCCTAGCCGCCCGCCATACCGCTTGGGGAGCGCAGGTGCCTCTGATACTGCTTAGCATACCACTTGCAGCCTTATCTCCCCTATTTTCATTGTTTTAAACATATTTCACTATAGCCAAAAATAATTATCCAAAAATTATTCAAAAATTAACACCCTAGGTGTTACATAAACTCATCTCAAATTCTCCCTGTGTACTTTAAAAATTCTTAATATAATTTATCATTAGTAATACCAAATATAATATCATCTACATAGATTTGAACAATTAATATATTTTTTGGTCATAGGGAGCTTTCTTAAGTTTGAAAACATGGTATGGATAATAGGGATCTTCAAACCTAGGAGCTTATTCTACATAAACTTCTTCATTAAGGAAACTATTCAAAAATGCACTTTTGACGTCCATTTGGTAAATCTTGAAATTCATGAAAGATGCAAAAGCTAGCAATATTTTAATAGCTTCGATTTTGACAAAAGGAGCATATGATTCTTTAAATTTTATTCCTTCCTCTTGACAGTACCCTTTTGCTACCAATCTTACTTTATTTTTTACCACTATACCAGATTCATCTAATTTGTTCCTAAAGACTCACTTAGTTCTTATAACAAATTGATAGTTAGGCCTTGGAACAAGCGTCCACACATCATTACATTTGAATTGGTCCAATTCTTCTGACATAGATATAATCTAATTTTCATCTTTTAAAGTTTGATCTATGCAAGTTGGTTCTAATTATGAAATGAAAGCAAAATTACCACATATTTGATGATATGAAGATCTAGTTCTCATTCTATCATAAATATCACTAATTATTTGGTTTTCAGGATGCTTATGCATGAACCTCCAATCTTTAGGAAAGGAATTGTTATCTTGATTATTTACCTCATTGATGGATGATCCATCATTTGTTTCTTCTTCATCCATTTGTCTTTCTAATTGTGAAGAATTTTTTTCTTTATCTTTTATCTTTATTTTCTCCATAGATGTTATCAGTTCTTCTGTCTCATCATCAAAATTACTTATCCTTCTAGAGGGGTTAGTACTTTCATCAAATTTTACATGAATGGATTCCTCTATAATTTTATTATCCAAACTGTAGACTTTAAATGCCTTACTAACAATGGAATAACCAAGGAAAATTCCATCATCAGATTTGCTGTCAAATTTGCCAGGGTTTTCCTTCCCACTACTAAGAATGAAACATTTGCAACCAAAGTCTGGAAATAAGAAATATTTGATTTTCTACCATAATATAATTCAAATGGAGTTTTTTTGAGTCTAGATCTAGCAAAGATTTTGTTTATAATGTAGCATGAAGTATTCCTTACTTTAGCCCAAAAATATTAAGGTAAGTTATATTCAATCAACATTGTCCTTATCATCTCTTGCAAGGATTTATTTTTCCTTTTAGCTACTCCATTTTGTTGAGGTGTTCTTGGTGTAGAGAATGTGAGCAAAAGTCCATTACTTTCACAAAAAGTAGTGAATTTATGATTTTCAAATTCTTCACCATGATCACTTCTTATGGCTACTATATGAGAATCTTGTTCATTCTACACATGCGTAGTAAATGTTTCAAAGAATGAAAAAGTCTCATCTTTGGAAGCTAGAAACATTATCCGGTGAATCTAGAATAGTTATCTCCAATGACATATGCATAATGTTTCCCTCTAAGACTTTTAGTTCTTATTGGCCCAAAGAGATCTACGCGTAGCAATAGAAGTGGTTTGATTTTGTATACTTCTTTGTTAAATTTGAATGATTTTCTAACTAGCTTTCTTTTTAAGCAAGCATCACACAACTCATTTTTGTCAAACTTTAGTTTGGGTAAGCCAACAATAAGATCTTTGTTGTATAGTTTTTCATTCATGAACTTGTTGGCATGTCTTAGTCTTCTATGCCATAACAAGGATTCTTTGTTATTCACAATAAGACATTTAACTTGGATATCACCCAAATCTACTAAGTACACATTTTCACATATTTTACCAAGTACTACAACTGAATTTGAATTATCTATCAGAGACCATATATGTGATTCAAATACAACCTTGTAACTATTATCACAAAATTGACTAACACTTAGAAGATTATGTTTTAATCCTTTTACTAGTAAAACATTTGAAATAGTAATAGAGGAAGGTTAGCTGACCTTATCAATCTCAACCATTTTACTTATTTCATTATCTCCAAAGATAATCGTTCCTCCATTTTTAGCTTTTAACTCTGTGAACTGATCCTTCTCCCGTGTCAAGTATCTTAAGCAACCACTATTAATATACCATTTTCTGCTCTTTGTGGTGCTTAAGCACACCTACAATAACAAGGTGAAGCTATAATTTTTGGTACCCATTTAGGAGTGGGTCCAGGTAGGTTAGCAGTAGAATATTTTGATACCCATTGCTTTTTAGATGCTACTAATCTGTTATTTGGAAATATGGTTGTATTTATTATTTTAGCAATAGTATTTAGTACCAAATCAAGTCTTGCTTGGGTTCTAATTTTTTCCATGATTACTAATTTTCTTTCATTGGTTTTCTCCACCTTTCTTCTTTGGCTTTAGTTTAAATAAAGTAGAAGTCAATGTTTTTCTAAGGGCATGATTTTCTGCTTTTATCCGCTTAAGTTCTATGCTAAGGTTAGTCTTGAGCTGAGTATTTTTTTCTTAATTTAGAGTATTCATAGATTATTCTTTCTAGTTCTCTTTTTATTTTCTTATGTTTAGCTTTTTAAGTTTTGAAATATGAATATAATTCATTTAATAATTCTTCAAGATTAGAAGTTTCAACTTTCGAATTTACCTCATCTCCATGGATAACCATGAAGCTTATTTCTATATGATGCTTGTCCTGATTGCTTTCTTTGGAGCTAAGTGAACTAAATTATACTCCATTTTCTTCTTCTGTTTCAGTGGAGCTTTCTTACATCATATTCTTTAGCATTTCTCATGCAGCCATAGCTTTCTTCTTCTTTTCAAATTTTCTGTTTTTAGATGTATTCCTTTTGTCAAACTAAGAATTATACATCTTCTTCTTATCTCCTTACTTTTTATCTAGTTCTGGGTAGTCAAACTTCATGTACCCAAACTTGCTATAATTATAACAGTTTGGAATCTCTTTTTTCTTTTCTTTGCTCTTATTGTTGCTTTTAGAGTTGTTTCCAAATCTCTTCTCCTAATCATGTTTCTGAATCTTCTGGTTATCATTGTCATATCATCATTATCTTCACTCGTCAAGGCTTCATCTAAAGATTCTTCATTTTCTGATTTAGCTTGTAAAGCAATTGTCTTGTTTTTCTTTGAATTCATCTGAAATATTTTGCTTCATTAAGACTTCATGGTTCATGAGTGATCCAATGAGTTCTTCCACTAACATTTTATCCAGATCTTTTGCTTCCTGAATGGCTATCACCTTAGGCCTCCAATGTATAGGTAGTGATCTTAATATTTTCTTTACTAACTTGGGTTCTTCATACTTCTCTTCGAAGCTCTTTAGTCCATGGTAATTTTTTGAAATCCCTCAAAAATTTTAGAAATAGTTTCTAATTCCTTCATGGAGAAAGTGTCATATTCTTGCATTAGAAGATTTATTTTAGTTTCTTTTACTTGATTTGTACCTTCATGTGCTACCTGAAGTTTATCCCAGATTTCCTTGGCTAAAGCACATGTGAAAATCTTTTCAAACTAAGAAGAAGATAGTGCATAGTAGAGACAATTCTCTGCCTTAGCATTATGTTCTAATATTTGAATATCTTTTGGTATATATTTATCTTCAGTATTTGTAACATTATTTCCATTCTTTCCTACAAGCCACAATTGGTAATCTATAGTGATCAAGGAATTTTACATCCTCATCTTCTAATATCCATAATTAGTTCCATAAAAAAATGGAGGTTTGAAAGTGGATTGTCCCTCTGCAGATATGTTGTGGAACATACTGGCCATTTGGATCTCATCACAAGTTAATATACTGATAATTAAAACTAGCTAGTGAAGTCTACTTTGATACCACTTATTGGTCTCTTGCTAGATGGTAGCTCAAGAGGATGAGTGAATTGAGCTTTAAAAAAATTTGGCCAATAATTTAAGAGATGTGCTTAAAATGAAAAGAAGTAAATTTTATAGCACATATATAGAGAATTTTTATAGTAGTTCGGCTCTTCCTGGGTTTTTACTCCACTTCTCTAAGTTAGTCTCCTTTAGTAAACTCAAGTTCCACTAAATGGTTGTTGGTTTTACAAGCTCATCAACAACTTATTGGTTTTCCAAGCTCACTAGAAACTTTTACGCATTGGTTTCCAAGCTCACCAACTAACTTACTGGTTTTCCAAGCTCACCAAACACTTTTACATGTTGATTTTCAAGCTCATAAACTTATATACATTGGTTTCTAGGCGTACCTACAAACTTACTGGTTTTCCAAGCTAACCAAAACTTTTACAAACTATTGGTTTTCAGAGCTCACCAACTAACTCACTGATTTTCAAAATGGAAATGTACAGATTAATGTCTCCTACTTAGGAAGACTTGTACAAAAATTAAAGCTTAAATAAATGAATGAAATATGCAATAAAATTTGATTTATCAAACTCCTTTGCAATTGACACAAATCTGGCTTTGAATGCTTTGGTAGTGTTTAAGAAGTTGGAGTTGAATGATGGAAGATCTTGAATGCTCTTTTTAAATGCTTTAGTCAAATGATTTTTTGTATTTTTCGATTGTTTTGTGTCTTGCTTTAATCATCCTTTTATAAGCTTTAAAGAAAATTTAGTCGTTTTAACCTTTAGCGCTTTTTCAAATGTTTGGCAGAGTTGGTACAACTTTTTGCATTTGGTCGGGCTTTAAAACTTCTGAGTTGAGTCTTCAGAACTTCTAACATTCGATCTATTGCTTATCAGAGTTTTTGAAGTAGTTCTTTAGAACTTTTAAGATGAATGTTTTCCCTCTTAGATTCTTAGAAGGTTGATCTTGCTGTCAATGGTTATATTTTGAACTTCTGAAGAACTTTCGAGATATCTCTGAAGCTTGAATTTTGCTTCTGATATATTTCATTGAGTCTTGTCTTTTTGAAGAGGCCTCTGAAAAAGCTTCTGAGTTACTTCTGGGGATCTTCTAAGTACATTGTTAACATTTTGAATTATTTATGCCAAGATTCTAATTGTAGATATTTCTTTGGAGTTAACTTTGAGGGTCGAATTTAGCATCTGACATTCTTGTTTCTTTGAAGTTACTTCTAATGCCCTTTTGTATTGATTTTGAAACTTTTTTGAAATGGTTCTAAGTTCAGAAACTTCTTTCAGACTAATTCTGTATTACCATTATCAGTCTTTAGATACATTTCTCATACTTGGAACCATTTCTGAGTTACTTCTGAAGAACTTTTAAATTGAGAGAATTCCTTCTAAAGTATTTATGTAGTTCGAAAATACTCCTGTATGACATCTGAAGTGTGAAATTGTTACGCTTTGACTTTGAGGATGTTTTGAGCTGTCTCTAACAGGGTTTTTAAGTATGTCTGATTACTTTTGAATGCTTCTAAGTTTTATGTCATATTTCTAAAAGGGTTCTGAGTTGTGCTTCTAAGCTTTACGACTTAGCTCTGAAGTGGTTCTAATTTACACTAATTACTCTGAACTCTTCTAAGCTTTACATCATATTTTCGAAGGAATTCTAACATGCTTTTGAAGGACTTATGTTTGATTTTTACTTGAGCACTTCTTTGAAATTATCTTCCTTTGAAGGGTTAATATAATAATCTTATAATTAATGTTATTTATTATTTGCGGTTACTCTCCTTAATCTATTTCGATATAAAAACACTGCATCATTTGGAAAGTAACCTGTTAGTATCTTAATTCTTCACTTATTTATTTGTTCATCGTCAAAACTAAGTTATTTAATCTTATTCATCATCAAAATCAAGCTTAGTAAAGGGATTAGACTTAAGATGACTGGTGTTAGTAAACTCTAACACAATATTTATTATCCAGCTGGCACTTAGTCACATCAGATCCCTATCATACTGGGACGTTTTCTACCAATTGCTATGTAGTCCCATGAATAGAGGATGCGTACTTACCTGGAGTCTTCCTCTAGGCATGAATCCACATCCCACCTATGTACTAACTACATACGTATCCTAGCTATTGCCCATGCTCAAGTATAAAAATACTAGGTATTCTTTCCCTAAAACACAAGCTCTTTCTACTAGCTTATACACTTTAAAAGAGTGTTGTTTACTGACTTGAGCGTTAAGGTGTTTACGCCAGGACTACCCCGGTGCCTTCTGAACCATTTTTAGCTTTGCAAGAATTCTCGTCAGGATCCTTTTAAGAGCCACATCAGCACTCAGTTTGGAGACAACCTAAATAAATATATATTATACTATACATATTTATTAACATATAATGTAGTAAATATATATATATTAAAAATTATTTAATTTAAAGAATATATAAATATATGTTATATATCAAAAATAATTTAATATAATATATTTATAAAAAATATATATTTCATATACTTTATCTAAAATTATTATAATGTTTTGTTGTCCAAGTTATGCTACAATTCTGTTCTGGAAGGGATTTTCACCCCACATGAGTTTGTTATAACGGTTGGGTAATCTATGGGTTTTCTTCATCTTTTTATATTTTTCTAGTGAAGAAGTTGTTAAACCAAAATTGAAACTTTTTATTAAGCTCAAAAAATTGAGTTTTTGTAATAGGAAAAAAATACTTTTTATTGTCAACTAAACAACACGTAAATAAATGAAAAGTGCTTTATACCTTCAAAAGCACTTTAAGCCTCGCAACGCCAAATAGACCAAAAGGTAAGAGTGGCAATGGATTCCATGTACCGCAATTACCGACCATTGCAGCCTAGCTTTCCGTCTTGAGATGGAGGAATGGGTAAGCAACATGAGCTACCCATTGCCTACATGTAAATCTAACTGGAAATATTTAAATCATTTAAATTTATTATTTGAAATTTAAATATTTTAAAGAAAAACCGAAAACCGAAATTGATTAATGTAAAAAAAAGATGAAATTTTAAAACATATATGTTAAAAGATTGAACCCACACGTGTATATTATTATAATATTTTTGGCAAAGATCTATTTAAAATATATGTTGGGTATTTGACAAAACTTATCAATCATAACCTTTCTAAAGTCAAGAGACAATTAAAAACTCAAGGCTGGGATACCATTCATGGATATTAGATGGTTTAGCCATCGAAGAATTAACGTTTATAATTCTATTGGTACATCCTTGTATTTCGAAGTTTGCGTTTTGAGTGTCGTCAAAGCAGTCGGAATTACCCAATATGCTGCAGTTTCCTCGTTTGCAGGATAGTTGAGGCCCTCTGTTAGGCTTTCGTGAACTCCTGGAGGGACTTGGTAGGAATCGGTGGTACAGGGGTTTTGAGTGCCCGTCTTGTTGGTGTCGTACCACAAATGCGTATAATAGTAAAACGAAGGAGTCCTTGTTGGCATGGAGTCGCATACACAGCGATATGATCGGTTCCAATGTTCCTGATTAACTGACGGTCAATATCAGTACTTATTAGTAAGGGAGAAGGGACATGCGGATGGGACGACCTTGGAGGATTTACAATTCCTACGGACGAGAATGGCCGAATGGCCGTGCGGGAAACGGCGATTGCGAGGTCTTTCGAGCGGGATGAGGCAATACCAATGTTATCGAACTAGGCCCTTAAATAAACTGGCCAATAAGCCAGTTTGGTTTGAACTAGTTGTTGGACCATTCAATCCAACTGGTTTAAACCATGACATTATTATAATATAATTATAATATCATAAAATTTTAATAATTTTTAAATTTTATAAATTTTATAAATAATATAATAATTATATTATGCATAAAGTAATAATTCTATAGCTCAAGACAATAAAAAATAAAAAATAACATTCAAAATGAAAAAACATAAATGTGTAATTATTATTCATGGATCCTATAACTATGTAAGTAAAAAAATAATTACAAAAAATTATAAATAAATTAATACTAATATGTTATATGTTGTTGATATATTTGTTATAATTGGTTGATATATGAAATAAATCAAAATATATGAATATAAAAGATGAAAACTCAATTTGTCCACCCAAATTGTTAACCTAGATTCAACTTAATTTTTTAAAGTTTGGGATCTATAATTAGAATTAAGTTGACTTTAATATGATATAACCTGATATAACCTATATCCCTAGCTTTAGCTACTATAACTGTGACCCTTCCAATGATGGACAAGTATAATCCTGAGGTTGTGTGCCAAAATTTGTCTTGGCCGTCATTTATCTAGCTTTCCAACATTTTGGATGGTATATCGCATGGCATGAGTAGGCTAGGGTTGAAACTTAGTCGGAAGATAAGATGAAAGTTTTTTGATTTTTGTGAACAGTAGGGAGTGGAGGTAAATGGTGCGTTGGGCAGGTATAATGCCCATCCTCCTTAGAGCGTCACTAGTGGTAAAGTTAAAGAAAATTTCGGCAGAGTCTCCCCTGATTTACCACCATTGTCCTATATACAACATACTAAACCACAATAATTACATAACAAATACTCTCAAATATGCAAATATAATATAACCGCTTCCAGGCCCTTCCATTTTCTATACAAAATATATAACCGTCGCCTCCACAACACACATCACCACAATGCCCACAAACCAAGATCGGGGTATACTATACCCTAGCTATCAAATCATATACACTCATACCATAGAATGACATGTTGTACAACTAAATAATGAAACATGTCTAATATACATCCAAAATTCATTCAATAATATACAACATCATACATTATGAAAATGAGTAAAGCTTCTAATAGTGTTACGACCTAGCCCCGTCAGAAAACCCAACACCATGTTGGGCTCCGTCCTTTGGCCTGTCAGCTAAAAATTTTAATAAAAGCATGAGTCTAGGCAAAACTCAGTAAGCAAGTAAGTAGAAAAATATGACTATAAATAATGTAATAAATAACGGCAAATAGAGTAGTAAACAATGATGCAAACAGACAAAACATGTCATGCCATATGCAGAATATCACAATTAGTCAGTGGCTAGGTTTATTAAGAATTTAATGTTAACATTTCATTAATTATTTTATACACATACTTATAATGATATCTTATACATAGTTAACCAGTCAATATCGGCTCGAATACCGATATGTCATATTGCCCTTTCTATATATCAATTCATGACTACCTCCTACACTAGTACATTACTCCACCATCATCCACACACTTCAGAACCATCTGCACACTCCTCAACCATTCACACACTCCTCCCCGAGAGGTATACAAATCAGAATACTACCCTTTCACCCTTCAGCTTGTCAAGTCCATCTCGGCACTCCCAACTAGAAGCTTGTCAGGTCTACAGCCATATTTTTGTATCCAGTGGCACCCCACCCTCATTGCCTTATATGAGTACTAATTCTCCATAAACATGTCTATATAAGCTATTCAGGCAAATCATAGCAATTAAGTCATCCAGGCCAATAGTAACCCCCAGATATGCTGGCTGCCCACATGACCGCCCATTGGCCAATCAAGCCATTCCTCGCCACATCGCAGACATAGGTTGGCTCCATGACCATCATAAAATACATATATGAGCTACACTGGGCTCCACATGAACCAGACCCAAAAACCAAAAATAATGGCACTCTTGGGGCATAAAATACATATACAAAAATTTCTAAAATAAAATCCTCATTTCCTAGTTATTCATCTTTTTTTTAACTTGAAGAAAATTTTTTTGATTCCCAATAATATGAAGAATATTTGATCCAAATTTCAAGTCAAAATAATGTAAATTGAGCAATGTAAAAATAAAATATGAAAATATAAATAAAAAATATTAGACAAAATTCTACATCTCTTTTGCCCCTTAAAATATTTTTGTCAATTCATTATAATATAATAGAATTTAATAAAATATTTAGCCTAAAATAATTCAAAATGAGAAGATTAAAAATAAAACAAAAATTCAAAAGGGTGGGACACTATCATTATCTTATTTTCAGGTTATTTAATGTTCAAATTTTTTTGAGGAGTCAAACAGTGGAATTTGTGTATGAAATTTGATATTCTAAGATTAAGTTATATCTACTTTAACCAAATATTTTTATTTTTTCAAAATAACATAACTAAATTAGTTTTTAATCAACCTCAAGAGAGGTACTTGGTAAGGTGTTTTGTTAGTGCACTATTCATCTAAATTATATCTAATTTTTTCTATTGTTTTCAATGCAATTAACTAATGCTAATATAATAAATTAATTATAGTTGTATGGGGCAAATAATGCATATTTAAAATCATGTAATGCATGTATAAAAATTTCAAATTATAAGTGCCCAAATTACAATTATTCAAAGGAATCAAATTGAACTTAAAACAACTACCTACTTACCTTAATTAATTAAGAAATTTGCATAGCCCTTATACTCCAATTTACACCCTTAATGATACTTTAATCTCTTTCCAAATTTATAACCTAATCAGTGGGAAAAATTGCATTAAACTTCATTAAAAAAACATTAAGGTGAAATTAGTTGTACACTTAATTGCTAATTCCTAACTGATTTTAATCAGTCATTAATCATGTATCAAATACTTTAATTACAGCCCCGTATCCACTTTTAAAATTAGTAGCAACCCTAGTGATTTAGAGTTTGATTTTTCATCAATTTTTTCATATGATTTTGCATGAATTTTTTTCCTCATCATTAAAATGTAAAGTAGATTAAATACTTACCTCAATCTTCAAGCTTCTATAGTGGGTCCTAGTAATTATCAACCAATCTTCAAATTTGAGGGGCTGCTACTCATTTAATCCACTAGAAATTGAGAACTAGAACCGCTAACCACTTGAATCAACATTTCCTAGTGATTATTTGAAGCAAAATTCACTGAATTCGCAAGTTGGGATGATGTGGGGGAAAACCCTCGTTGAAGAGGCATGGGAAAATGCTTGCACATTGGGAGAAGATGGGGATAGATATTACATTGATATTTATATTGATTTTTTTGGTAGTCCATGCTCCACTTAATTCTATACATATTCACTTATCTTTGATTTTCAAAATCTTATCTGGTCCTCATGTTTGGCACATGTAAATTATTCATTTAATAAATCACTTATTCAAATTAATTATCCATCCATTAAATATAATCTTTGCATAGTTTATTACTTATTTTTTAATTAAATTCGATTTTAACCAAAATTTGCCAAAAATTACCAGGAACTTAATTTTTCAGCTTTCCACATGCAATTTTTGATTTTTCTTCACCTGTAAATCATTGATTAATATATGTTTTCATCATCCTCACATTAATATGTATTTTCTATCTATTTTTATTATTTTTCCATAATAAATTTAATATTTTTTCAAATTTACACCTTCGACATTCTACCACTTTAAGTTCATTTTTTTCACTTAATTATTTATTTAAACACTTTAATATATTCCCAACTTTATCCTTGTATTTTTATTAATAATCCACTCAATTTTATATATTTTTCATAATAATTTCCTCATACATTTAGTTATACAGCAAGTCAAACTAGCAAAAATTATTGAAAATTTATAGTAGCAAAAATTTATATTTTTAAAATTTTAAAGGCCTTATAGTGGGCAAGGGAGCGGAACCAGTGAAATAATTTAGCCTTTTTTTTTCCTAAACTGATTGGACTGGGTCACCGGTTGAACTGCGGTTCATCCGGTTCACATGATTTTTTATATCAGACCGGACCAGGTAGAATCGAATCAAGACAGCAACCGGTTGGACCAGCCAGTCTGGTCCGGTTTTAATAATACTGGGCAATACCCATCATCATCATGATGGGATTCCTTCTTCGGAAAATCTCCCTCACCCGTTTCATCCGAGTTCCCATTGCGCGTTGCTTCTCCTGATCATGAAAGACCGGCCGAGGATCATAATCAAACACAAAAATAGTCTAACTGCCACTTGTACGACCGATGGAAAGTCGTCTCCCTCGTCCACCGTATCACTAAGCTCCGATCGTGAAACGCCGTGCTGCGGGTCCAAGCTATCCCGTCTGCTGCTTGGTTTGAACGGCAGACGTGTGTCTCCAAATCATAGAAATAGTGCCAGTACGAGTTTACTGCAAATTACTGAATCCTAAATTATTTAATGCAAATTACTGAATCTTTCTTGCTCATGAGAGTCCTGTGGATTTCAGTCTCCAGGATTCGGGCAACGCGCGACACAAAACTGGACGCCCGGTATGGGTTGGTAACTCAACTATTTGGTTTGGAGGAAGCGACCAGCCAGCCACAACATGACACACATGTCATAGCCAGCCAGCCAACCAGGCAGCGGCGCGAAATGCTTAGATTTTGGTGCTTCGGATGATTATTGCTGCGTTATTTACTCCCTAGCCTTATGGCCCATTTGCACTTTTTTGAAACATGGACAAAAATATTGCGCATTTATTAAGATAAGCGACGGCCAAAAAGTGCCTGGTGAAGGGTATTTGATACTTTTTTAGAAAATAAATTGACCGACAAACCATATGTAAAGTACAAAACGCAAATTAAAATAAACCTAGGATTCATATTGCGTAAATAAATCTAAAAACTAATCTCCTAATTAACATAGAATTTGGATTTCCTTGTTTATTTCTAACACACACCCTTAAATTTGATAATCCAAAGAAGGCATTCCAAGTAATGATCGCATTTTCGTAAACACATCAATCTTTAGAGGCTTTATGAATATATCTGCTACTTGAACATTTTTTCTATGGAATCCCATCAAAAATTTTTCTCTATTCAGCAAGTCACATAAAAAGTGAAATTTGATATCAAATGCTTGCTCCTGCCATGTAAAACTAAATTCTATGATAATGATATAGCAGATCTATGATCATAGAAAATTTGGACATCTCCATCTTGATGATGATTTAATTCTCTAATAATCTTCATAGCCAAAGAGCATAACATGTATTTGAAGCTACTGTTATATACTTTGTTTTAGTTGTTGAAAGTGTAACCATTGGTTGCTTCTTTGAAGACCACAAAATTGCCCCTATCCCCAAAATAAATGTGGCCAGTTATACTTTTTCTACCATTGAGATCTCCACCATTGTTACTTTTGTGAAGTCAATCAAATCTGACTTCTCTTTGCCATGAAAAATATTGGAATCCACCGTACCTTTTTTGTAACATAGAATCCTATTAGCTACTTGCAAGTGTGATTCCATTTGATTAGTCATGTACCAACAAATCAAACTGGCTCCATGCATGATGTCTGGCCTTTTAGCTATCAAATACATCAAACTTCTCACAATTTGCTTAAATATGTATCATCCAATTTATCTTTCATGCCAATACTCTTTCTCAACTTTAAACCTAATTCAACTGGAGTACAAACATGATTAGAATTCTTCATTCCAAATTTCTCAAAGATGTCTCTTGCATCCTTCTTTTGGGATATGAAAATACCATCCTTAGATTGTACAACTTCACTTTCAAAGAAGTAATGCATCGATCCCAAATCTATCATATCAAATTTCCTCTTCATAGAATTTTTGAAATCATCAACCATAGTGGGGTCATTGCTTGTATAGATTAGATTATATACATACAAACACACAATCATGAATCTTTGATCACCATCATTTTTCACAATAGAATATGTTCAAAGGGGTGCTTCCCAAAACCAGTTTCTCAAAGTAGGAATTTATGCGACCATACCAAGCTCATGGTGCTTACTTTAATCCATTGAATGCCTTTTTAACTTATAAACTTTATTTTCCATTCCTACTTTTACAAAACTAGGTGGTTGATCTATATACACATCTTACTTAAGATCACCATGCAAAAGGCTGATTTCACATCCATTTACAAACTTTACCTTGCATTTTGTGTAGTTAAAGAGCGTACCATTCGTATTGTTTCATGCTTAGCCATTGGTGCAATGATAGTCAATTCTGGGCTTTTGCTTGTAGGTTTTTGCCACCAACCATGTCAACTCCTATGTATTGTTCTTTTGAATGGCTTTGACCTCCTTGTTGATGGCTTTTTGCTTCTTTTCTTCCTAACCAACATCTTCATAGCTTACTAGATCATAATCTATAAACATAAAATTGATCAAAGTATCTTCTTCACAATCATCATCTAAAACTTGATCATCATACTCTACCACATAATGTTTTAACCAAGTTAGTTATTTTATGGTACACTTCGGTCAGCTTGAGAAAGAGCTTGCACTTGTAAATGATTATGAAGGTGAGGATGTAGAAGATGAACCAACAAGATTTGAGTTAGAGGGGATAGAACTTGGAGTGTTTGAGTTAGAGGAGATAGAACTTGGATTGTTTGGTTCCATGCTAGTAGCTTCCTTACTCTATTCTACATCTTGGGCTTCAATGATGTCAATTGATGCATTTTTTTCCACCTTCTATGCTCCACTTGAAACCCTTTAATTCATCAAAAATCATGTCCCTACTCAAAAGGCTTTCTGTGTTATTGGGTTGTATAGCTTGTATGCCTTTGTATTTCCATTATAACCAATGAATATATAGTTGTTGCCTTTATCATCTAGCTTCTTCCTTTTCTCATTTGGAACATGAGAATATGCTACACAACTACACATTTTCAAGTTATTTACATTTGGTTTGTTTCCACTCTAAGCCTCCATAGGTGTCATATTCAAGACACTTTTGGCGGGACTTAAGTTTAACAAATAAATACTCCAATAAATTACTTCTGCCTAAAAAGATTTAGGTAAGTGTTTTATTTTCAATATACTTCTTACCATGTTCATTACAATATGATTTTTCCTTGTTACAACACTATTCTGCTGTGGTGTGTATGAAGCTGTTAACTAATGCCACATCCCATTTTTCTCTCAAACCTCTAGAAACTCCCTAGATATAAATTCTCCACCTCTATTCGTCCATAGTATTTTGATGTGCCTTCTAGTCTAGTTCTTAACCAATGCCTTTAAACTTTTAAATACTACAAAATTTTTTGAATTTTTTTTTCAAAAAATACATCTAGGTTTTTCTACTATAATCATCTATAAAAGTAAGAAAATATCTCTTATTTCGATTAGACCAAGGCTTGATGGGATCATGAATATCAGAATGAACCAAATATAGTAAACCTTTTGTCCTTTTGATTTACCTTTAGGGAAAGGTTCTCTGTGTTATTTTCCCAAAACACACCCTTCACATATTTGATTTGGCCATATATGAAGGATAATCCTGTCATAATCTTCTTTCTATGTAGAAGTTTAAACTATTAAAATTTTTATGTGCATATCTGAGATGCCACAACTAAGAATCATCCTTCACAATTGCACTAAAACATGGGAAAGCTTCATTATGTATGGTTAGTGGGAACATTCGGTTCTTTATCATCTTCACATTCACAATAAGACGCTTCTTCTATCTTGATTCTGACAATATTTATCTTTTATAATGATTTCATAGCCCTTTCTTGCAGTAATCTCTAGCTTAAGAAATTATTTTTCAATCTAGGAGCATAGAAAACATTGGCAACAAATGTATTTTTTTTTCTATTCTTGGCTTTAATCAGCACCTTTCCTTTTCCTTTGATTGAAATTTTGGAATTATCTCCAAAATTAGTCATGGATTGAAAATTTTTATCCAATTCAACAAACATGTTCCTTTCACCACACATGTGATTATTTGAACTAGTGTCCATGTACCATATATTGATATGCACTTCCTCATCAAGATTGCACACTAAAAGAAGAGATGTATCATGATTATCATCACACTCTTTAGTAGTGTAATTCACATTCTTATCTAGTCATTCACTTTGATAGCGACCAAGATTTGAACAACCATAACGTTGAATATATGCTTCACCTCCACCTCGGTCTCTACCTTGTCCACTTTCTCTACCTTTGCCTCTTGAGGAGCTTGGACTCTGATCTGAGTCCTAGGTTTTTATATTGAAACATCTACCAACTCCACATTCATGTCCTTTGTTGCCTCTTGCTTGACTTCTACCTCTACCTTGGCTTGATTTGTTTTAAGCGGCCACTTTGCTTAAAAAGCTTGCTCGACTGGTGCATGTTGATTTATCCTCAACTCATGCCTTTTATTAACCCGATTAATTCATCTATTGATATCTCTAATAGATTCTTTGACTCCTTGATTGCATAAAAAGCATTCTCAAATTTTGGTGTCATAGTACGTAAAATCATTTTCATGATAATGACTTTAGTGATAGTATCACCATTCAATTTCAATTTATTCATCAAAGCAATCAAACAATTAAAATAATCTCAAATTGATTTATCTGATTTCATATGTAAATTATTAAATTCTGATTTGAGAACTTGAAAAATTAACTTTTTCACTTTTCTACACCCTCGTAGGCTATTTGCAAGATGCCTCATGCCTCCTTTCATATCTTTACTAAAGTAACTCTTTCAAAGATTTACGCATCCACTACTCAATGAATGAATAGCAATGCCTTCTGATTTTTCTTTTGATTTTCTCTTAACTTTTCTTTCTAAGCTTTTGTTTGAGCTATAATTTTCAAAATTTCCTAAAACCTCAACATCACTTTCAATGATCATAATTTTGACCATTGAAATGTGGGACTTATGGTTGAATAAAATTGTTATTCATCACCATCTACTTTGATAGAAATTAGTTTACCAAAGATCAAATATTATGATCAGAATAAAACACCCAAAATTAAGCATAATTCACCCAATCTAAACTGTCCATGTGATTCAGAGCATCCCAAAATGTAGAAAATGACACTTGAATTACTAAAATCTGATCTTTGGATCATAAGATATGGGCTTACAAAAATCTAGGAACTTTCTTCTATTTGTCGCAATGCAATATTCTCTGTGTCATTATCTACTATCCATCATGATGCACTAGTCCCACAATGTGTCACCTTCTAATGCACTTGGGTAGATGGGTTTTCTACAACTATGTCATCATCTACAATGTTTAATGGACAATTTGATTCGTCCACCTGAGCTGCCTACTCAATACGACTCCAATGATATCTTTGTTGCATCAGATGTTGACTCCAGTCGCTGGAAATCTCAAGAAACATGGTTGTCGGAAGGACCCATTATTTTCCTTTAATTGGTTACTTCTTCACTATGTGTGACAATTCATCTACCTTCTTCCTCGTTATTGGCAATGCAACTTGCTACCACTATTGCCTCTTCTCGAGCGAAATAGTTGTTGCTACTAACTTCTTCTCCCACGAGCACAATGATGATCTATTTCCAGCAAAAGAAAATCTACGTTCGCTTGCACAAACCTAATGCATGATGCTTCTTCCCACAAAGTGTCATTGCATGAATCAACATCTCCTCAACCTATGATACCCCTTTAAAGGAATTATGTATCTTTATTGCATGAAATCAAAGGGTGTTTGATATCTGTTGGGAATTGAAATTTTAGATAAAGAAATTTTATCTAAGCTCCATGATATTCTTATATGTTAAGGGTTGAAGTACATCCATATTTGATCCTAATGAAGTACAAATGATAGGATGGATATCATTGGATCCTTATTTATGAGAAGTTAACTCACTCCTTTGTGATAATCTCTGAGCATTATCTCAAACCAACTATAAAAACACTAGATAAACTCATCTTAAAAAATGGATTCATTGCTATAAAAAATACATATAGACACTTTCTATTGACTTGAGCATTAGAGGGTTTATAGCATATTCATTTTTAACATCCTTTATCTCCTTTTCTGTTTTGCAATATCCAATCTCAAGGTTTACTAAAAATCTATTTTGGCGTAACCCAAACATTAGCATTGTCTTTGGGAATTCACAAAGGTAAGTGATGAGATAATAATTCATCATGTTTTAATGCCTAAATTCACATATTGTGGAACTTTATTTGACATTATTATATTGGTTCATAACTATGTTTGATGAAATATTACACTTAATGGAGTTATTTGGTTTTTTAGTTAACAAATCATGTCAAAAAGAAGCTGAATGAAAAAGTACCACTTCGACGCCATTTCTGGTACTAATTGAGACTGATTTAGGAAAAGTGGTAAACATAAAAGTTTAATTCCTTCATGGTGTCTATCAAAAAAATCAAAAATTATTAGATTTGGAGATCATATATGGAAGTTGTGTCCATAAAACTAGAACTATGTCTGAACTCAATCCAGTTTTGGATGTGTAGAAAATGGTATCACTTGTAGTCTAATTTTTGCATATTTGTAATATGATTTGGAAAATAATTTCAACATCATAGTGAAGTTATCTTTCCAATGCAGCTAGAATCATACAATTCTAAGATTGTACAAGAAAGTTATGGTCAAAACAATCAACATATCTCCGATGGATAGCAATTTCCAAGCCATGATGTCAAATTCATGCAAGGTAGTGGAGGCTTAAGATTTCACACTGTAGTTTCAAATTCCATGCTACGACATTGGCACCAGTCTAGATTTTTAGCTCCATCTGCGTTGGGTTTTTAAGGCAATTCGAAGAGGCTTTTGGGGCGACTTCTTTGGCTAGTTTTAAGGGGTCTTTGCTAGGGTTTTTAGGAGCTTTTTGGAGGGCTTTTGAAGAGAAGAAGATTGGAGTTTTGAAAAATCAAAGGCAAGAGAGGATTTAAGGATTGAAAGTTAAGCTAGAAAGGGAAGATTTTAAGTTTTCTTTATTTAAATTACTTTCTTTCTTTGTATCTTGGATTTTTTTTTTTTTTTTGAGGGGGTGGGTGGGGATTAAAAACTCTGATGATGTTGAATGATTATTTGATTGATTTATGCTCCATCATGAGTAGTTAATCTTCTCATTCTAGAGGAGAGACAAATTTTATGTGGATTTCATGGATTAATTAATGATTTGCTTGATTGATCATGCAATTGGTTTATTTGTGATATTAGTGTTTAATGTCTTCAATTGATTGATCATCTATTAAATGATAATGTAATTAGGGTTTGACACTCAGGAGAGGCAACCCCAATTAGGATCTAGGTATCACAACATAAATTCATAGATAACTTGGGAAAACTTCTAAGCTTTATGAAATTATTCTAGAGAATCCTAGATCTTAATGCATTCTTGATGTCCTTATTTTTATAGGGATATCAAAATTAGAATATTAGGAATAGATACCAGACTTAGCACTCAGGAGAGGGAGTTGAGTGTTGTTGTATTCTCGATTAATAAACCAATGTAATGATCAATCGATAATATGTTAAGAATACCATGAATAAAGTATAAATGAAATCAAACCTCTAGAATTTTCATACCCTAATTTATTCTATTCAAAGCTATCTATTTTACTTGTCATTCAATTATTTATCTTTTGATCATCTAGATAAAGTTAGAATTTTTAAAGCAATAGTTAGTGATGAATTAAAATACACAACCCCTATGGATATGACAACTCTCTTACTACTATTGTTAGGATGTAGAAAATCAGACAAATATAATTGATTTGAAAGCCATGACATCTTAGTTATATTTTATGGACGAACAGCGATTGCTACCAAATAATTTCATGAGACCAAAATTTGGTGGACAGAAATCCCTTTTAAACTACTCGAGTTTTATATTCCAGCGTCTCCAAAGTACACAAACAGGGTGATTCCAATACCTCCGTCAGCAATCCGAATTGTACAAATTAATGGTATCAGCCATGTGCATGTTCAAAAGGAAAAAGGATTAGAGCTAATTGTCAAGGACTCCAAAGATGTCCAACTCATTGGTCATATTCATTTGTATGGGTATGAAAAATCAGATTGATAAGAATCGGTGGTTAAGGAGCTGAACACAGCAACTAGAAACCAAATTTCATTGGGATAATTTTAGGATCTTTTAATAGTTGTTGATATTGAGTCTTTGTTCAATCCCACGAATGGACAGTCCAAGAAAATTGATGTTGAGCCATGCTCATCCCACTCTCGAATTTTCAGCCAAAACGTTTTGGACCATTTAAATATTATTTCAAGCATAATCATTCTATGACATATGAAACCACCGTTTGACATCACTTGAATCAAAACATGGTGGGCCCTAGGATTGTCTAATATCAGCGCCAAATGGAAGGAAGAACTTTGGATGTGCAGATATTATTGAAGCTAGAATGGGTATCCTGAAAATCTAAAGTTTTTACAAATGGCGGGTCCCATGACCTGGTGAGATCAAATCTACATTGATGAAATAAAATTATCTCATTTCAAGTGATGTTTTCAACCAAAACTCTAGTGGAATATAGCCCGTGATCAAATAAAGGACATTTTAAACATTCGTGGAATAAGAGGAACGGTGTAGTGGGGCATCGCCTTTTGTCCATGTAGTTGGAATGGCCTTCACCTGCGCAAAGAGGATGGATAGAACATTTCCCTGTGGAGGTCAAGAAAATTATGTGGCTACACAAGCCTGTGCAGATGGAGTCTGGCTGCTTGATCGCCACATTAAGATGAAGAGTAGGTGTGAAACAGCTGGCACCTCTCCCAGCAGGTTGCATAATTAACGCCCAAAAGCCACACCAGCTCGTCGCAACCAAAAGTCTAAAAGGCATTGTCTGCGCTACTCGGGCTATCTTAAACTGCGCAGGTGAAGACAACAACTTCCTCTTCCACTTGCGCAGGCCACGATGAAAACCCAATCTCATCCAGTTCTGTTCCCGCTATCAAGCCGTGCAGGCAGAGCCAAGAGGGAAGCAGAAGTCATGGAAAGAGATGGGACGCCCGGTTCTGCTAGCAGATCACACATTTGAAGTAGTGCAGGCAAAACACGCAGTGACGGGAAATTGAAATAGACGGAGAGGCAAATTGGATGCATAGCCAGATTCCTTCCGCTCCTCAATTGCCGACAGATTCTCATCGGAGAAAAGGAATTCATTCCGCTAACCGCCTTACACCGTCTTCGTCATTCGATTATGCATCAGAGAAATCCATTCGCCCTCCTGCATTTTCGACTGAGATGATACCTCTGCTGTTGCAGCCCTTGTATGAGATGGAATTTATGAAGCCTACCAATGAAGCTCCAGCACTCGATCTTAAGAGATCCCCATCGCTAGAAACCCAATTGTTGTTGCCAAATGCGTCAACTTCAACCGACATTGCGGGAAGAATGCTCCTCACTCTTTCAGTTTTTGACTTCGATGATGGCCTGAGATCTTCTTGGAAGCTAAAAGCAGCTCCTCGGTTCTCTCTTGATGGCCAGGACGATCGTGGACGGGAAGGACAGCTTCCATCCCAAGGAGATTCGGATGGTCCCAGTGCTATCGACATCCATAATCGAAGAGGAAAGCAACGACAAGCGACGGCAAACTCCGGGCGTTATCTTTAGGTTGATGGGATTTGAAGCATCATCAGATTTTAGCGGCGAACTTTCGAAGAACATAGAGTTGCGTTGATTGACTTCTGAACCTAGAGCGTCAATAGATCTGTGATTCATCAATGGAAACACATCCAAGGATCTACAAACGCCCAAACGGATCATGGAAGCTATGTAAGTGAACGGTTTCCAACATCCCTATTTTTGCTCCACCCTCCTCAATCTCCAAATTCAAGCTGGCCCCGACTCCTCCTGTCTCCTCGAATCCGGCAGAGCCCTGCCCATCAAGGCTCATCAAAATGTGAAGACGGGATGGATTCTCAACTCGGTGTTTGTTTGGACTGAAGTTGGGTCTGAATCAGCAGTCGGCACGCCAGTTGTCTTTAAGGAGAAGGATGTCTACCATGGCTTGAAGAAAGGTGAATATTTAAATGCCATAAGAGTTTGTCTAAAATACCAGTGCCCTGCAAAGCACGTTCCTTAGAAAATCGAGTTGGGCTTACGCAATCCTGATACTAAAGAAGAAGATCAAATGTTTGCAAAAGTTAAAGCTAAAATTCATCGACAAAGGAGATCCTGCTCAATAGCTGGCAAGTGGACGAGACTTCAGCAGACGCCTGGTTCTGTTGCAGATAGCAACATCTTGCTTTAGAATGAATAGGCCATCTCAAAACCGCACAAGTGGGGTTGCTCAGACACCCCTTCGAATTTTGACACGCGCAAGTGGAGTCGCGCGGGCAGGATGACCAACGCAGTTGAAGTCCCTAGATTTTGATTTGCGCAGGAGAAGCTTCTCAAAACCATGTAGATGGAGTACCTTCAACGGGTGATGTGGTCACGCAATTGGCATTCTCCTTCACCTGCGTAACTTAACGCCTTTGACGAGTGACATGGCTGCGCAATTAGGATTCCCCTTTACTTGCGCAATTAAACGTCGAATGGCGGAGGCAAGCAACACAACTAGGCTGCCTGCGCAAAAAGGTTGCCTCAAACTGCGCAGATGAAGTTGCGCAAGTGAAACATATTGTCTTTGCAACGTGAAGCCTATTTCCAAACAGATGAGTAGTTAAAATATGTGCATGTATTTTGACTCTGAACTTATCGTCAAAACGGTCTAGGCCATTTCAACGTTCTTACTTAAAGCCAGCAGCATGAAAGTGGGACCCACATAGAAGGTTCATTGGAACTATCACTATGGAGGCCTGTTACCTTTTTTGGTACATCCATCCTATTTTATTCTAATTATGTGGCAAAAAATATGTAATACACGTACAAATTCTGAAAAATGGGCAATATATATTGATGCATGAATACAGGCACACTTGCCAATTATCCAAGCATTGCTTAGTTTGATTGCATGGTACCTATTTAGACATGCATGCAATTAATTAGGTTTGATGAGAAGGAAACCCGCATCATTTTTGAGGTGATAAATATATAGTTTCCATTCCATACATGGAATTACATTAATTAAAGTCTAAGCAAAACTTAGATTCTCAAAATGCCCCCAATATTAAAGTTGAAATTCCCAAAATGCCCCAAATGGTGAAACTGGACCCATTTTTAGGAATTCCAAAAATGCCCCTAATGTTGAAGCTTATATTCCAAAAATGCCTTAATGGTGGAGCTGATATTCCTAAACTACCCCCAGAGTTGAAGCTGGACCTCAAGCCTATAAATACCCCTCCCCATGTCTCTAAGAGAGATATAGAATTTGGAAGAGGAGCTTGAGGAGTTTTCAAAAGGCAAGTGCCTCATTTGACACCAATGGCCTTTGGCCATTGGTAATTTCTCTAGTACCTGAGAGCACTCTTCTATGGCCCCACTATGGTATATACATAAGTCCCACCCATGCTATGATAATGGTGGGTCCCATATGGATAATGGATAATATAATGCTGGATTAGACATTTTAAACACATTAAAACCTGTTTAAACCTTGATTAAACTATGTAACTGCCCCATAAATCAGGGAACTAATAACATTATCTTAAATCAATTAAGAATTATCATTTAGCACTAACCACCATTATTAGTGTTAACTATTATTAGGCTTAATTTACTCAAAGTGTAATTAGGCTTAATTCATGCAATCTGGATCTTCAATCTCTCATAGTATAAATGGAAGAGATCGCCCGTTTTCAGTTTTTCACGGGATATTGGAAAATACATTCATCAACTCATTTAAAAGCCTAAGTTTAGGCTTGGGTCACCGAGTCAAACCTTAGTAGACAACACCTATCAATCCATTCAAAAGCCTAAGTTTAGGACTGGGTCACCGAGTCATGATTCACCGAGTCACTGAGTCATGACTCACCAAGTCAAACCTTAGCAAATACAACTTTTACCAACTCATTCAAAAGCCTAAGTTTAGGATTGGGTCATCGAGTCATGACTGACTGAGTTACTCAATCATGACTCACCAAGTTGAAACTTAGCGAATGTCATCAAATTAGCTAAATCTAGTTAACTTGGTCGACTCTTTCTATGCTTTTCATGAGTAATGAGAGAAAGTTGGCCAAAACACAGTTAATTTGGTCCACTCTTTTTAAGCTTCTCATGAGCAATGAGAGAAAGCTGAACCAAACCTAGGTCATCTATTTTCTTTTCGTCTCTTTCAGGTTTAAATACAATAGAGATAACCTGGTCCTGAGTTTTTCCGGGATATGTCAATTGAGTCACTAACTTCCTACTATCTTTATAGTTTGTTATAGTCTAAATAATAGAAATCACTCAGTCTTGATTCCACCCAGGATACCAATCAGATCAAAACACCTATTCTTTAGGTGGACCCAGTGTCTAGTAATCCAAGCTAGAGCCGTGTCATTCTATCTACCCATTGGCTTGAGGCGATCTCCTAAATATCAAGTCATCGCAATGTGCTCGGCGATCTCAAAGATAACACACATTTATTTTGAGAGTGTGTTTTATTTTTGGACCTCTAAGATGCATTATACTTTTCCTTTTAATTAAGAATTTTCTGTAATTGTGGAGATGTAATTAGGACCACTTATGGTTTGGGATATGAACATACAATTTTTCTGATATACACAACAAGTGTAATCAATTAAGAACAATTAATAAAAATGAAAATCGTTTGATTCATTCCAAAAAATGATTAATCCCCTAATGTTGTTCCATTTTTCCTTTCCTCTTTTTGTACTTGTTACAAAAATGGTAAACCTAACATGAAACATCCCACCCTTCATCTTTAAGGAAAAGTAATACTAATGCATCTTAGAGACTTTATTCTTTCATGAAATTGACTAAGCTCTTTTGTTGCTCTTTGCAAATCTTCGGTCATTTCTATACTTGCTTTCTTTCCTCTCTCAAGATCAATCCTAATGGCAACCTCACTTGCTTTTGAATTCCTGTCAGGTGGCAGCTTCACCGTCAACACACCGCGCAACTTTTACAGGAGTGTTCCTCACTCCTTCATTATGGTGCCAACTGGCCCGACACCAGCCATCTACAAGAGGGACACGACTCTGATTTTTCCCTCACCCGAAGCTACCCTAGCTGCACCAGGAGTGACTTCTACTGACTCAACCTCCATATACAAGGTTGAGAAGAAGCAAAAAAAGAATAGGAGACAAAAGAGAAAAGTTATTTCATGCTCCTAAAATCGTTGGAGATGAATTTGTCTGCTATACCACTTCAAACTCTCTAAAGACTGGGAGTACTCGGGTCTCTGCTCCCACAAGGCAAAAGAAGGTTGTAGCTTTCAACCTCCCCAATGCAATCAAGGAGAGGCAGACATAAGCTCTCTTTGATCCTAAACCTACTGGCCCCTTCAAAAGGAATGCACAGAGCAAGCTACCAAGGGTTATGCTCAATCTACCAAAGGAACTAGGAGGAGGACGGTGAAGAAAGGAAAGTCCAAGAAGAGGTCAACCTGAAAGTCCAAGAAGAGGTCAACCTGCAGGTTGACCATTCAAGAAAAGGAGGGATGGGAGTTGCTATCCGAGAAGCACACTACAATAGTAAGAAGACCATCTTCATCCCAGGATAAATACTGAGAAAGCAATATGTTCGTTGTTCTGGCCAATCTCTTTTATTCCCAGAGAAGAGAGATCGACAAGATAGACACCCTTCAGATGTCGAGGAAGACATTGAAGGTAGAAAAGAGAAAAAGAAGGGTTGATTTTGGTAGCCCAAAGAAAAAAGACCAAAAAAAAAGGAAGGTGCAACTTGTTAGTGTATGCACCACTTTGATGGGGACTTGTCAACTACACCACCTAGCCCACCTTGTCAGGGAATCATCACAAGGTTGATGGCTAGATCTATGGTGCCTCCCTCGATATTTCACTCTCTATCGAAAGATGTTGGAAGAGAAGATCAAATGTCTACATCTCCCCACCAATTAATGCATAGACACCAATTTGTCCCGATAGTCATGTCTTACATGACTGAGGAAAATGCAGCTCCCACTTCAATAGAAGAGATAATGCGACGATTGGAACTACTTGAGGCTGAAAATCTGTGATTAAGAGAGGCATATGCACAACAAAATGTTGTCCTAACCCCCAATCCTAGCCAACCATATAATGTTGCACATCCTCTCAACCTTCCCTCCATGGGAACGGTGCCACCAGGACCGTTCGTCTTTAACCCACTAAGGGGGGATCCTATAGGACTGGATGCCTCCCCCCTCACTTCTCTAGTTGCTTCACCTTGGCAACAACCCAATATCAATGTGTGTGTACAACCATTTAGTGTGAATGTTCCATCACAACTATTCAGTGCAAATGCGCATGCACAACCATACCAAATGAACATGGATCCCATGGCACACTTTAGTGAAATGATGAATGATTGGATAGCTCAACGGTAGATAAACTTGCCTTCTCAAGTGCTGAACATATATTATCGGTCGTATCCATTGGAGATCGAGAATGAGCCATTCCCACCAGGCTTCCAGATGATAGACTTCCATATGTTTGATGGAACTGATGATCCCCAACATCATCTCACACTCTTCAATCTCAAGATGGGAAACTATGTTGTCTATCACAATCTTTGCTTGAGGCTATTTAGCTCATCGCTTAAGGGACCGACATTCTAGTGGTACCTGATGCTTACGATAGGATCAGTCAAGACCTAGAACGACATGCAGAACCTATTTCTGGCAAGATTCTTTGTGATTAAAAAAGATGTCACATTAGCTGACCTCTCCCTAATGAGGCAAAGGGAGGACGAACCAATAGAGGAGTTTATCTCTTGCTGGTAGAAGGAAGCCAACAAATGTGAGACAAACTTAATAGAGGAGCAAAAAGTTTACCTATGACGTAATGGTATCAAAGTTGACCTTGCAATCCTGGTGAATGAGCATATCACCACCTTTTGGGTGCTAGACAATGAGGTAAGTCGGAAGGAAATCCTCCTTTCCCTCTCTAGTAAAAGCAAAGTCTGAGATAATAAGCAGAAAGAAAGCACTTTTTAGCCCAAGAAGAATGAATCAGAAAGAAGCAAACTAAACACCTTTATCAACACCACCGAGACTAAAACTAGTGTAATGACAGACAGTCAAAGAAAAGGGAGATCCCAGAGCCAAAATACCAGTAATCTGATGCGGAAGTGATACCAATTTTATTGGGGCTAATTCAATCGGGGAATATAAAGCTATTGAAACCTCTATTCCCAGCAGAGGCAAATAAGGTGAATCATCCCCTGTACTATGATTACCATCGAGGCATCAATCATCTGACAATTAAATACAAAATAGTAAGAAGAATAATAAACTATTGCATGAAGAGTGGAATAATTATATCGAAGAAGGATGCATAGGCGACATCCAATAACATATCGGTAAAAGAAATTCTTGATTTAGCAATGTTGGAATAGGAATTTGGTCATCGATTGTCTAAAACATCTAGCTAAGAGGTACAAAAAAAAGTCATGGTTGATGACAAAGGTTGAGATCATGTCTGCCCAAAAGACATCCCAGAAGTTCCATCAATTAGATGTAAGGGATGAAACCGTCAGACCAAACATGCAAAGCAAAAATAAATGGAAGGGCATCTGAAAGATTTATTCTCATATCCTAAAAGGATACACTACTAGCCATCATGGTTCCAGCCATACATCGTTAGGGATTACCTCCAGCTTAAGAAGCTTAAATCCTTCTACAAGAAAATGGTGGAAAAAAACAAGAATAGAGCCTGCCTTGGTCAAGGGTGCCTAGAGCTCTATGCTTGGGAGTCATCGTTGTCACTTTCATCAGCTGCAGACAAAGTATGGATGATATTTTGGGATAACTTGCCAAACTTAGAAACTAGAAATAACCCAAACTCTGATGAGGATGATCTATTTGAATATTAGATAGTGGTGTCTTGTTATCACATTGGCGAAGGAGAGGCCTCCACCAGCCATCCAAACAAGAAGCGAGAGCGCTCTTATAGAAGGCACAATCGCCAAAGAGAGCACCAATGGCAAGGTTTCACTATATTCAATATCGGTGATTCGCCGGTTACACACCTCCTCTGCTATGCTAATGAGTGCTGTGGAGAAAATTCAGATCTTGCAAAGATGCATTAAAATTTTGGAAACTCACTTTCTCTAGAAGCGAAGAAGAACTAGTTCTAAACTCTAGTAGTTTAAGGCATCAAAGAATGGGTCCCTTTGTTAGACATGTTCCTACTACGCTTCCTTTCCAACAGAAAGGAAGGAGTTAGGAAGTCTCTTATCAACTAGGACCAGCATTCTGGTGAATATACGGCCAATTATATTCACAAATGGAGGAATACTGCTTGGAGTGATCTACAATAGATTGATCACCCAGAGGTAGAAGAAATCCATCTTTGCCTAGGAAAAAGGGCTTATTTTCACCATCGGATGCCATCTAACTTCATAAAGGCCTTTGATCAAGCTAAAAAGAAGAAGATGAGGGCGATGGATGACCCTCCAAAGGAACAAGTATTCATAGAATCGTATATTACAAGGGTTCTTGAATACTTGCATTACATGAAAGCCCTTATTCTAGTGGCAGTTCCAGAAACTAAACAAATCCATTACTTAGGGTGACCTATGATGAAGTTATTTAAAGAAGGCTACAAGGCTATGATTGAACACTTATTCTAGTATCAAGCCCTAGTGCAACTGATCTCCCAGAATAAGGCATATGTGATCAGGAGCTTCCCATTTTCATTGGCTAGTAATAGCCATGCCCTAAAGTGGATTGCGATATTGCTAGCCGAATCATTCAGATCTTGGGAAGTGTTGGCTGAAACATTTTTACACAGATATCAAGACTACACTTCTTATTTCTTTAAGGCACAAGTACGAGGAATTCATCCTCTTGAAGGGTAACATCTTTATGACTTTGCCTTAAAATGGTACAATGTTTGTATTTATTGCCTTGTATTACGAGAAGAACGATGCATAAAATGGGAATGCATTGTCGCATTGGGAAAGGCCTTTCCATTGCCCAAAGAGGTACCTACATCATTTCCCGGACTGCTCAAGCTGCTGATCCAAGAACCATTAGAACCTATGGAGGTATCTTGCAACATGACCAATATTTTGCCAAGTGAAGAAAATGCTCCACAAGAAGCATTTGAGTGACCAAAAACAATGGCCATGTTGTGATTCAGGAAGAACACAACTCAGGATAAAACAAAAGTGCTAATGCAAGAAGAGTCAATGCCTTGAATTTGTTGTCCCCCTGTTGAAGAAAGAAAGCTCTAGAACTAACAAATAAGCTAGATTATGATATCGTCGCTCACTTGTGCAAAATCCAAGTAAGACTGAGCATATATGATGCACTCTGGCTCTCTAAAGAGTCTCAGCGAGGGCTCATAAATGCATTGGTATGTGAGTCCAGCAAGGACCTATACCTGGCAGAGGTTGCTAATATGATTAAATGCAACTAAACCATCACTTTCACAAGTGATGACTTGGAAGTACAAAGCATAATCATCCATTGTTTATAAGTGACAATTTAGTGAGAAAAAGAATTAACTGCATTATGTTGGATCAGGGATCTACAATGAATATCCTTCCAATCAAAGTATTAAAGTGTATCGGGATATGCCCCTCCATTCTCAAAAGCAACACTCTGGTAATTCAAGGCTTTAACCAAGAGAGTCAAAGGACTATGGGAACTATGAGTTGGCACCGAATGAACCAAAGCAGCCAAAAGAATCAGCCAAGCCGACCATGGACAGAAGGCAACAACCATTTACTACCAAAAGACAAGTGTCCACATCACAAAGATCTCATAACAAGTTGTAGTACGAAACTGAATTCGTCTTTGTGTTGTGGACAAGTGTTTGATTATAAGTAATTTATCTGACTTGTCCATAGCATGATTTGTCTGAATCTTTCTTAGATAGATGCCCCTAGATAATATTTATCTGATCACTCATTGAGGCTTAAACTTCATAGTTACAAATATACTTGATGGCTTCTTTTCAATTTTCAATGCCACTTTTTTTTATTATTCTTATCTTCTTTCAGCTAGTGGATTGTTCTTGCTAATGTATTCTCTATTTATGCTATCCACTCCATTTAAGTTTTTTCCCTATATGTTCATAATTGTTTCTACAATGCTTGAGAACACAATTGTCATTACCACACATATTTACTTATGTGTTGTTGCTCATTATCAAAACTTGGTTGTTTGCCATATGCACCATTTGGTTCAACAGGAACTACATCATGCTATCACAATATTATACACCATCTACTAAAACATGCTAATCCATTTCTTTAATACATCAATTCAAATCCTTTAGTTACAATTACGCAAATTCATTATGAACATTTTTAATATACAATTATACAAAGGGATTCCAATCTCATTATTGAAACATACAATCCAAAGGTCTTCAGTCTTTCTCATAAATCCTTTGCCTGACTTGTCAGCTAAAAATTTAAATAAGAAAGTGTGAGTCTAGGCAACTTAGTAAGTAGGTGCCCCTTTATTTCATTGAATGTATGATTGGTTGGGAATAATGAATATTCTATTGATTTAAAGCCGGGTTTACATGTTTCAGTTTGGGATAATAGATATCCCATCTTTGTTTAAGATTGATGTCATTTGGTTTGTGAAGGATAATGGGTATTCCTTGGTTTGAATAATTGATGTTTTGGCTCGGTATAATGGAAGGCATAAAGAATATCCCTTTGTTGCATGATTACATTGAGGATCGATTCAATAGGAGATTGGTTGATTGGATGGGAATGATAGTGATTCCTTATTTGATATGAATTGATGAACATGTATTCTAGTCTTCAACTTAGTTACATAATTGGAACAATGAGAAGTCTTATAGCATAATTGTATTTGAATAGTATTGGATTGATGGTTGAGCCTCATAGTATGATTGGTTTATTATGTCATTGATCATGATTGGATGGTTCACATCCAAAACACATATAATCATATCCAATCACTAAAACATAATACATAATTCTTTCTATTCCATTCAACAATTTTGAACATTTAACATTCATAATCTTATCCACCATTGTATAGTATACAAAATCAATTTCTAAATAGAATTAGAGTATACACTCTATCTGTAACAATCACAAAACCATATCCCAAGCAAATCCTTAGCTATTTTAATCCAAGGGATATGCATTATCGCTAACATCCAAGTAATCACAAAACAACTAAATAACAATTAATCTTAAACAAATATGGGATATCCACTATCCTCAACCAAAACACACAAGCCCGGATTCAAATCAATGGGATATTCATTATCCCCAACTAGTCATATATTCAAACGAAACAAGGGGGAGCCTACTAACTGAGTTGCTCGGACTCATGCCTTCTTATTTAATTTTTTAGTTAGCAGGTCAAGCAAAGAAATTATGAGAAAGATTGAAGAAATTTGGATGGTATGATTGTATGTTAGGATTTGAATACCATTGTATATTGGTGTTTAATTATAAATCATAATGTAATTGTATGATTATATTTTTTAAAAAATAAATGATGTATAATTAGATATAATGACATATCTAATGATCAATGTTTACATTATTGCCATCATGGTGTAATATAGGTTCTGGGCTGCAGGTAAGTTAGGCTAATGGAGTCAATTATTATTTGATTGATAATTATTGAAATTTTAGTTTTATATATGATTGGAAATTGCACTGGTTTAGGATTTGTAAATATTGATATTAGAAGTTCATTTGATAAATGTATATTAGATCTATACTGATGATTGTATAGGTTTTAAATATTTTTAATACAGGGTAAACTCTACCAAAATTTTACTAGAAATTTTCTTAAAATTAGAAAAATTATTGAGGGAAATAATAAAAAGTATGGGTGTCCTAGAATGGGACGCAAACTCACACCCTAAAAGTGAGGGAATTGTAGTGAGAATAAAGGATGATAATCAAGGTCATGCCTCGGAAGGTAGGGCATGAAAAATATGCAAACCATGCAAAAGACCACCATTAGACTTTTCTTTCCTTAGCCTCATCATTTGAAACTTTTCAACCTAAAAAAAATCATGATTGACCTGTTAAGACACATATTCTAAATATATAGTTGCAAAGAGGTACAATCGTGCATAAGAATATAAGTTTGGGGAAGTTAAAAAGGAGAATGCTAAAAGAAAAAGAAAAAGGACAAAAGGAAAGGAATCAATGAGGATTTATCCTTCAATTGGGAGGATCATATCTCCATTAACTCAATAGAAAATAAGTTTGGAGATGTGGTAGTACTACAACCCATATTTT
>JAYJMB010035714.1:0-34318 GCA_036873735.1 Pouteria campechiana
ATATTTAGGAATCAAATAGGTGCAAAAGATGAAGTATTAGGAGAATAAAATATGACATTTTGCATTCTCATCAACTACTATAGGTAATTTAATTGGAGTAAGGTTCTAAATTTAGTTGACTACGATAGCACGCCAAAATTTTGGCGCCATTGCTGAGGAGGCATTCTAGTTGATTTTTGTGCTTTTGTGCTTTTTTCTATTTATTTTTATTTTTATTTTTTTAGGATTTATTAGATTCTCCTTAATTTTTTATGACTATTACTCGATCTTCTGATATAGGTGATTTGCAGTATGAATTAGAAATTGAAAGAACTTTACACAGATTAAGGAGTGAAGCTTAGAGGAATTCAGAAAAGGAGGAAATCAAGGCTGGAACTCAAACTTTGAAAAAGCTTGCCACACCTGATTTGGATCAACAGCCCTTATGCATAACATTTTCTACTTTCGATGCTAGTATTAATTTCGAATTAAAATATGAACTAATTCATCTCTTGCTCATTTTCCATGGTCTTGTAGGTGAAGATCCTAACAAGCATCTAAAGGAGTTTTACATGGTATGTATGAGTATGAAACCAATAGGAGTGACTAAAGAGCAGATAAAACTGAGAACTTTTCCATTCTCTTTGAAGGATTTGGCTAAGGATTGACTTTACTATCTACATTTGGGAGCATCACAACATGGAATGAGATAAAGAGGTTATTTTTGGAGAAATATTTCCCAACTTCAAGGGCGACCAATATTAGAAAGGAAATTTGTGGTGTAAGACAGCATAGTGGAGAATCCCTGTATGAATATTGGGAGCATTTTAAGAAATTATGTGCATGTTGCCCCCATCATTAGATTAGTGAGTAGCTACTCATCCAGTATTTTTATGAGGGACTTCTACCCACTAAAAAGAGCATGATTGATGCTGCTAGCGAAGGAACTTTGGTGGATAAAACTCCTGAAGTTGTAAAGAATTTGACTGCAATCATGACAACCAACTCACAATAATTTGGCGATAGGCTTGATTCTCTATCCAAGCCTGTTAATGAGACAAGTCTTTCTTCCCTTGAACAATAAATTGCAAGTTTGACTTCTCTTATTTATCAATTGGCTGTAGGAAATATGTAGAGTAGGAAATATGTAGATAGCTAAGGCTTGTGAAATTTGTTCGGTGGTAGGGCATCCAACTAATATGTGCCCAACTCTTCAACAAGAATCTACTGAGCAGGTGAACGCGGTGGGTGGTTTTTTTGGACAACCACAAGGGAAGTATGATCCTTACTCTAACACATACAACTCAGGATGGAGGGATCACCCCAATTTCAGCTATGGTAATCCACAAGTAAATCGGCCAATGATTCAAAACCGCCTAAGTTTTTAGCAGTATAAGCAGCTATACCACTCTCCACAATAACCACAGGGACAAACTTCTAACTCTGATTTGTCTTTAGAAGATATCATTAAGTCTCTTGCCACTAATACTATGCAATTTCAATAGGAGACGAAGGCTAGCATTCAGAGTTTGGAGAATCAGATGAGTTAGATGGAAATAACAATCAATCGGCTAGAGACACAAAGTTCAAGAAAATTGCCTTCTCAAACAGTGGTGAACCCAAGAGAAAATATGAGTGCAATCGTGTTGAGAAGTGGTAAAGAGGTTGAAATTGCAGAAAAGATGACTCTTAT
The DNA here is from genome assembly GCA_036873735.1 of Pouteria campechiana. Lineage (NCBI taxonomy): Eukaryota > Viridiplantae > Streptophyta > Magnoliopsida > Ericales > Sapotaceae > Pouteria > Pouteria campechiana. The sequence continues at coordinate 1,673 of JAYJMB010035714.1, forward strand.
ACCAATGGAGAAAGAAAGGGAGACAGATGTTGTTATAGACTAGAACCTTCCTAAGGACATCAAAGTAGTCAAACGTAAGTTTTTGCCTCTTTCTGAATATAAACCAGTACCACCTTTTTCCTAAGGCTTTACCAGAATCTCAAAAAATTGAGTGATATTAAGATCCATTTGAAACTTTTCGTAAATGCGAGATAAACATTCCAGTTTTTGATGCCATTAAACAAGTACCTTGTTATGCTAAATTTTTAAAAGAATTGTGTACAATAAAGAGGAAACAAAAACTTCAGAGATATGAGAAGGTGAGAGCAGGGGAGAATGTTTCTGCAATCATTCACAAAGTGAAACGATCCAGGTATGTTTACTATCCCTTGCATGATAGGTAACACTAAACTTGAAAAGGCCATGTTAGATTTAGGAGCTTCCATTAATGTTATGCCTTATTCTTTATATGCTTCTTTGAAACTTGGACCTTTCAATAAGACTAGTGTTGTAATTCAATTAGCCGATAGATCCAATGCATATTCCAAAGGTGTAATTGAAGATATTCTGGTGCAAGTCAATGATTTAGTCTTCCCTATTGATTTTTATGTGCTAGATATGAAGAATGGTAATCAAACTACTCCTATTTTGTTAGAAAGACCCTTTCTGAAAACATTCAAAACTAAGATAGATGTTCATAGTGGCACACTTACTATGGAATTTGATGGTAAAATTGTTAAGTTTAATATTTATAATGCCATGAAATATCCTAATGATGATGATCCTATTTACTCCATTGATGCAATTGATTCTTGTGTACATAAAGTTTTTGAACTTGATGGAAAAGATGAATTGGAAGTTGCCATTTGTAAACATCTTGAGGAAGAGAATGAGGTGTTACCTTTGAGTATTGATTTGCAAGAAACTATTGCATATTGGATGACTTTCTGAAGTTACTAAAATCATGTAAAGATCCTTACATTGAGTTACCAGTTTCTAACAAGAGTCTTTTACCCTCTGTTTTGCGGGCATCTACTCCAGATTTGAAGCCTCTTCCCAATCACCTCAAGTATGTGTTCCTTAAAGATGGATAAACCTTGCCTGTGATCATCTCCATAAACTCGGTTCATTACAAGAAGAGAAACTTGTGCATGTTCTTAAGAAGCATAAGAGGGCTATCAGTTAGATAATGAAAGATATTAAAGGAATTGACCCATCTATATGCATGCTTCATTATTTTCAGTTTGCAATTGCTCTAGATTGAAGAAAGATGCATTGAGTCAAGCCAGTGACTATAAATAAAAACACTACTTGGGAGGCAACCCAAGGAGAGTTTGTGTTTCTTTTTCTCATTTCTACATTTATATTATGGTTATTTTTGCATCTTCTTTGCATTTGACCTTACATTGGGGACAATGTAAGTTTTAAGCATGGGGGAGGGGATTTAGATTTTAGTTTAAGTTGTGTTTTTGTATTTTTGTATTTATCTTTGCTTTTATTTTTGAAAAAAATAATTAAATTTTAGAGATAGTTAGTTTTGCCCTTTGTTTTTGTGGTTTTTGATGATTTGAGGTTGAGGATGTCATGACTAAGATTCAACTAAGCTTGAAAAATTCATAACATGATTGAATAAGTAATCTTTCAAATTGTAGTTACTTAGTTTAGTTATTTTCCTTGAGAATGGTGATGACTAAATTTTGTGGACAAAAGTTGGTGAGATTTTGAGCCTTTAGACTGACACATTCATATCAGTCTCATCCTTTTTTTTTCTTGAGAGAATTCTTTCATGGATTTATTTCTCTAGAACTTGCCTTAATTCTCTTTGAGATCACATTGATACATGCATGTATGAACATTATTAAGGCCTTCTTTGTTTTGAACTACATGAGCTAAATAGCCTACCTTATGATTAATTTTTCCTTTTGTTGAGCCCCTTTGAGCTTTATAGATTTTTATTATGAAACAATGTTACAAGCTTGAAACACAAAAAAATAATATCTTAACCCAAGCCATAGACCTAGTGGAGCATGGGTTATCATTGTGCTATATATGGGTGTACAAGAAATAAAGTGTAGGGGTATCAAAATTTGTGGTATGGCTATGATTAATGAAATGGAACAGATTGTTGTTCTCAAAATTATGAAAACAATGATAGGAAAAAAGAAAAAGTGAATATCAAAATTTTAAGGGAAGGGATCTATTTATACATTATGTATTCAAAGCTAAAAGTTGTTGAAGAAAATAAGTGATTTTACATATCTTATATATTTGAGCATGAATTAATTTATTTACATTTCACTAGTTTTAATAAATTTTGAGCTACATCTCCAAATATCTCTCACCTTTACCCTAAACCTCATTACAACCTATGAAAAGTCTTTATGATTCATGATATGCATGCGATCCTAGTGATGGAGAATGAGAAGATATGCAAGCTTATAGTAAATTATTTTCATTGGAATGAATTTTAAGTAGAACATAGACCATTCAAACACATGAGAGTAGAGTGTTTATTTCTACGAGGATTCTATTATTTAGTTTAATCCATCTTCAAGAGAGAATGCTTACTGAATGATTGCAAGTTATGTAAGAATGATTCGTTCATGAAGTGTTATGAGTTTTAAAGAGTTTTGGTTATTCTTTGCTTATGATAATTGCAACCAAGATAATCTTTGAGGAAAGTAAATTTGAGTTTTGCTCGAGGACGAGCAAGAGCAAAGTGTGGGAGAATTTAATTAGAATGTAAAATATCATATTTTATTCCCTTAATACTTAGAATTTTACACTTATTTGACTCCTATATACATTTATTATTCTTATATTTTGATTGAGGAGACAATTGGAGTGGTTAAGTACAAAAGAAGTCAATTGAAAGATTTTGGACAATTTTTGTATCACTTCGTATTTTGGGCTTAACTTTCTCACCCGACCTTCGATTGAGATGATTAAAGATACTCCAGAAATATAAGAAAATTTTTTACAACTTTCATGTTTGGAGTTCTAAGAGATAAGGACTACATCAAGGGAAAATATAGAAAGAATGTCAAAGTCAGGATGAAGTGCAGAGAAGAAGCAACAAGGAGCTAAGTAGTTGGAGGCAGTAGACCAGCACCGCTAGTGCCCATCTGGCACCACCGGCGCTAACCCACTTCACACCACCACCCTATCTAGATAGTAAGGTGGCACCAGTGGCGCCCAACTCTGTTCCTACTTTTTGAAAGTTGTGAAAATTATTATTTTGCATATTTTTGACTTTAAATAAATAGCAGTTTCCTAGGATTTTTGAGGGTTCTTTTGCTAGGGTTTGGAGAGGATTTCTTGGTAGCTTTTGATAGAGAATCTTCTCTCTTCTCTCTTTTTTATTTTATTCTCTTTGTGATTTCATGGCCCTGCATGGCTAAATTTTTATTCTTTGTTTAAGGAGACAAAAGCCTCAGAATCGACATACTGTGAGATCTAATTTGTTTTAATTATTAAATTTATACTTTGAGTATTGAATACTCTTCTTTGTTCATGATTATGATTGTTATGATTAATTGCTAGGAGGCCTACTAGTTTATTATTCATTGCAATCTATTGCTAGATTAGATATCAAATTTGTAATCGTTTGATCCCTCTAATTTGTGAACCAACTAGGGTTTAATAATTTGCTGCCATTGTAGTTAAAAATGTTAGGAAGAATATTTAACTAATCAAATGTAATTGCTGGTGCTTATGTTATTTACCTTCACCAATCTCTACAAATCTTAAGGTTGCTATTACATTAAACCTTTAGTGGTCTTGGGTTGTTTAGTGGTTATGGTTAATTAGAACGTTGGTTTCTAATTAAATATATAAAAGGAGAGATAGGAAAAATAATTCCAATGGTGAATATTCAAAGTATGATTTGATTTATAATTACATCAATGATCACTTATGAGATTCTAATGGTGGATGTTGACTTGAAATAAGGTTTTCTTCTCTGATAGATTTCTTTTATCACACTTTCTTCACTATAGGTAATTTAATAGGAGTAAAGTTCTAAATTTGGTTGCCTACGATAGCACACCATTGCACCAATAGCAAATCAGTTGCAATGCACCTTCAGATTCATGTGCTTGAATATTGGCCATCCAATCAAATTGCTACCAATCTGAGTCATCAGATCACTAATGCAACATGCCCTTTATGTGCCAAAAAATCCTAGCCATCCAAATTTGCACAATTTGTTGATCACCAAGATTACATTTACCTCTGATCAACCCAAATTTGCATGATCTGCATCCATCACTCTAGCAACTATCATTGCCTCTTTGCTTCATGACTTAGCACCACTAATTAGTCGATCAACTCCATGTCTAGCAACATGATTTTACCATTTATCTTTTCTCAATCATGACCCAATTTTGATCTGCTACCAGGATTACAATCCTAACCATAAGCTCTAATACCACTTATCGTGTAAGCTTTGATACCAATTATAGGATCATGATTTTAAATGTAAGATCGTACATGTATGAATCAAAGGCATAATCAAATACACATCAAAGGCATAAGATTTATGTGGAAAACCCTTTAACCTTGAAAGGAAAAAATCATGGGAAAGAGATAATCAATCTACTAAAAAAATAGGTTATAGAGATATGTCCAAGATGTCTCACATATATCACTAAACCAACACACTCTCACAACACCCTCTCTCACTTTCGTTTGGGAAAAACACTAGGGTCTACATGATGACTCCCTATCTCAACCCTAAAATTCTCACCCTAAATCCCTAACTGAAACTTCAATATATAGTTATTCTAGTGGGCTTTCCTACATGAACTCTCCTAGGCCCATCTCACATATGCAGACCCACTAAGACTTTTACAAAATATAAGACGCAAAAAGCCTAATAATTATTAAGTTAATTTATAAAAGTAAAAGAGATATATAAAGTTATGTTAATTATTTCGAGGTGAAATCTATAATCTACATTATAAAGGTTTGACAATGAATAATTAGATAAAAGTTAAGCTAGGAGTAAGCATATTGAAATGTCTTTAAATTTATACAGTAAAGTTAATTATCAAAGCAGTATTCTTGCTTGAGCAATTTAAAAAAAATAAACTTTTGAGAATAAAATCTTCATATGGTTTTTATTATCGTGAAAAATATGGTATGGTCCTTATGAATTAATATGTCAAATTTGGCAAAAATGAGAAGTTATTATTAAATATATTATTATTATTATAAAAATACATATAGCATCCCCAGCTCTAGCCAATGCTTTGCATTGGCTGGTTTGGACTTGCCAAAATCTTCTAGGTTAGTTGATAAGAGAGTTTGTTTAGAAAACAATATGACTTAATATCAAGGGTTTGAGTGTAAATTGTGGCAAGTCCTTGTGAGGTACCTTTTGAGTTGAAAAGTTGCTCTAAATGGACAAAATCATATAGGCTTTATGTGTTAGTGAATTTTGGTGGGCCTAAAGTTAATAATATTTCACATTGGCTAAAGCTAAGGGTGTTCCAAATGATACCAAAGCTACTTTCTATCCATTATCATGTGAGTAGATGTGATGGGCTCACATTGAAGATATGACGAAAGAGATCTTCAAATATGTATGGTAATACCCTAAGTTATTATGAGGCACCTTTTGGACTTAAGCGTTAGCCAAAATGGATAAAAACTTTATAGTCTTTTTGTTCCAACAGATTCTGGTGGCCTAAAATGAACAATACTGTATATTGATTAGAGATGGGGATGTTATAATAGATAATATAAAAAATAAAAATATGAGAAGTATGAATAAATAAATAAGTCAAATTTTAATTTCTTTAATATTGCGTTTTGGCATGAAGCCAATAGTTCTTTACTTTGATTTAGATAAGCTTATTCATAATTACAAGAAGATATCCATAGTGTGTCTTATTCATACATAATCTAATGATAAATTGGACAAGAAAAGGTACAAATTTGAAATAAGATGAAGGAAGCTAATACTTTAAAACATAAGGTGTTGTTTACATGAGTGAAAAAAAGAGGTGAAAGTACTTCTCCCCGTTGAGTCTAATCCTCCTACTTAGCTTAATTTTAATGATGAATGTAATTAAGTAGCTAAGTTTTGATGATGAACAAAAATATGAGTGAAGAGTTAAGGTACTAAATATTTACTTTCCAAGTGATGCAGCATTTATATATCAAAACAGATTAATAAGAGTAATTACAAGCAATAAACAATGTTAATTGTAAGCTTATCACATTAAGCCTTCAAAAGAAGATAATTTAAAAAGAATGCTCAAGTAAAAATCACTCAAAAATAATTCAAAAATATTCAGAAGTACTTTAGAGACAAATCAGAATTCCTTTAGAGATAAGGAGTGAAGCTCAGAAGTATTCAAAAGTATTTTAGAGATAGATTAGAATCCCTTTAGAGATAAGGCATTAAGCTCAGAATTATTCAAAAGTATTTCAAATACAAATCTACTTCAAAACCTCTTCAGAAACAAGTCAAAATCTTCTCAAAGACAAAGCATAATCCTTAGAATTAACTCCAAGACAGTCTCATACTTCAGAGGTAGTTTAGAAGCATTCCTAAGTTTCTAGAAACACATCAAAAGTAAAACGCTCTAAAGAACTTCAGAAATAATTTAGAGAAAGTTTCTGCATTCAGAAGTTCATTAGAAAGAACTTTAGAATAAATTTAGAAGAAATATCTACATTCAGATCCTTATCAGAAGCAATACAGAATGTTGACTTTGCAATTAGAAGTTCATTAGAAGAACCTTATAAATGTTTTCAAGTCTCAAAGATGTCTCAGAAGATCGATACTAGTGATATAGAATATTTTTAGAAGAAGTTTCTAAACTTAGAACATTATCAAGAGATTTTCAAAAGTAATACAAAAGGCCATCAGAGGTAACTTCAAAAAGCCAAGAATCAAGAAGCATATCAGAGACAGAATTCAAGCTTCAGAAATTAACCTCAAAAGTTCTTTAAAAAGAACTTAGAAGATCTTCAGAAGCATCCTCAAAAAGCCAAAACTCAAAAAATATATCAGAAATAGAATTCAAGCTTTAGAAACACTTCAGAAGTTTCTTAGAAGCAAAAACATGATCGATGAAAATGTTAGATACCAAAATTAAACTTCACAAGAATCTGAACTAATTGACCTTGCATAAATTCTGACGTTACCATAGTTCAAAAGTTTAGAAGAAGAGCTTCAGAAGTTCTGCATTAAATGCATAATGGTAACTGAAATGTAGTTGAATTCAGAAGTTTTGAAAACCAATCTCAGAAGTTCTGAAGCTAGACAAAAGAAGAAAATTGCAATGAAGGTTTAAATGCCCTTCTTCAAATGGTTGAAAAGCTACCTAAAATAATCATTACAGCTAAGGTGTCTTTCATAACTTATAAAAAGAAGATTCAAACATTTGGGAGAGAAGTTAGAAAAGTTGAAAGAGTTAAATAAAATTTACTCAAGCATTTACTGAAGTTTCCCAAATTTAATTCTTGTTCCATTGCACTACATTCCAATAAGCATTTAAAGCAAATCATTCAAATACACTTGAAGTCTAATTTTTCCTGTTATATACTACTATATTTATTGTGTTTTTATCACTTAACTTTGTACACTTTGCCTATCAAGAGGCATTTATTTTTTTACACATTTGTTTACTGTTTCTCATTTGCAAGGAAGGGGCTTGCATCTTATAATGAACAGCAAGCATGGATACTTGCTAAAGATTGTATATGTTGTTGGTGAGCTTTGAAAACCAACTTGTATAAATTATTGGTGAACTTTGAAAACTAACTTATAAGTTGTTGGCTAGCTTTGAAAACCAACTTGTATAAGTTTATTGGTAAGCTTGAAAACCAACAAGTGTTAGTGGAATTTAAGTTTAGCAAGAGAGGCTAAATCAGAAAAGAAGAGTAGGTACCCAAATTGAGGGCCGAACCACTATAAAAACCATTATCTTAGTATGCTTTATAATCTTTCCTATTTTATTTTAGCACTGCATTTTGAACTTGAAAAAAAATTTTAAGGCTCAATTCACCCTCCTCTTGAGCCACCATTAACTAGGGACCAACAATTGGTACTAGAGTAGACTTCACTTGTTATTTTTTACATTTCGGCCCATATAACTTGTGAAGAGATCCCAATGGCTAGCTACTTCCACAACACTTTAGCTGAGGGTCAATCCACTTTCAAACCCCCACTATTGATGGCAAAAACTATGGGTACTGGAAGATGAGATCGAAAAACTTCTTGATAGTCTCAGATTATCAATTGTATCTAACTATCAAAGATGGATGATTATCCTAAATATAGAAGACAAGTATACCACTGAGGATATCCAAGCAGTTGAAAGAGATGTCAAGGTAAATAACTGCCTTTATTGCTCCCTTACACCCTCTAAGTTTGACAAGATTTCCTCTTGTAACACTTCCAAGGAAATCTGGAACAAACTGCAGGTTGCACATGAAGGCACAAAATAAGTAAGAGAAACTAAAATAAATCTTCTTATTTAGGAATACAAATGTTTCAGCATGAAGGAGACAGAGTCAATTTCAAACATATTTAGAAGATTCCAAAAGATAACAAATGGGTTAAAGAATCTAGGAAAGAAGTATGAATTGCCCAAGTTGGTGAAGAAAATACTAAGGTCATTATCAATGTAATGGATGCCTAAAGTAATAAGGATCCAGGAAGTAAAGAACCTAGACACAATGCACCTAGAAGAGCTCATGGGTTCTCTCATGACCCATGAGGTATTGATGAAATAGAAAACTGTAGAAGATCCCAATGACACAAAGACAATAGCCCTTACAGCTGAGTCAAAAGCTGATAACTCCCAAAGTGAAGCATCAATAAGTGAAGATGATGTTGAGAACATAACAATGATCATATGAAGATTTAAGTCCATGTTGAAGAAGAAGAAATTTGGCAGCAACTCAAGAAATAATTCAAGAAGAAAAGACAAAAATAAAGAGTCTTCTACGTGCTACAATTGTGGGAAGACTAGGCACATGAAGTTTAATTGCCCAGAACCCGATAAGAAGCAAAGTGATCAGTAAAAGAAAGGGTATAACTCATACTTTGACAAGAAAAACAATAACGGTAAAAATCACAATAGAACCAATGAAAAATTTGAGAAGAAAAAGAAGGCTCTAGCAGCATGGGAAATGCTAGAGAATATAATAAATTAGAGTGAAAGTGAAAATGATGAAGAACATAATGTTGGGATAATTATATGATTTTGATGACAACAAAACTTGTCTTAAGACTTGATTTATGCTAATGATGCGTCTAGTATAGGAAGATTAAAATGTAGAAAGATATGCATGAAATATACGTACTTTATTGAGATATCATTTATGCAAGCATATACATCTTGATATAAGTCTAGATATATTTTTGAATGAAAAAGAATGAATGCTTAGATGAGTTTATAAAAACAAATCATGATTCAAATTGCATATCCATGCTTTATAACTTATGCAAACTTCATATGGATAATTATATTGTGATTTATAATGAAAAATGTCAAGTTAATAATGTGACAAAAAGTGCAAAAATTTTCAAGTGCAGGTGCACTGTTACATTAATTTTGCTATTGGTAAAATACTATTGTACTGCTATAGTATCATATGAAGTGGAAGATGAAGATAAAGCTAGAGACAAAGTAGCCACTACAGTAAAATGCTATAGTACTACTATAGTATTAGATGAAGACAAAGTTAGAGACGAAGTGGCTGTTATAGTAAAATGCTATAGTACCATGACAGTATCAGACGAAGTAGAAGACGAAGTTAAAGATGAAGTGTCATCAAAGACAAAGTAGTTGCTACAGTAACCTATTATAGTACCTATGGACAAAGTTGAAGACAAATTAATAGATGAATTACTAGAGTGATTTGCTACAGTAACGCTGTTACAGTACCCACAGACAAACTTTTAAGCTGCAGATTTATCTAATACTTACTGTAGATAAATTAACAAACAAAGTAATGCTATAGTGATTTGCTATATTAATGCTGCTATAGTAACTTACTACAGTGAAAATTTACTGTTTTCAAATATCAAAAATTCAATACTCTATGGCAGCTGTATTTTACAACAATATTCTTCTAAGCAGTTCACAACCTTTTTGGATTGTAAAAATAGATAATTCATTGAAGGAGAACGAAATGCTTGAAGATTTTAAGTACTAAACAAGAATCAAACATCAAGAGCCCATTCAAATTTCCAAGTATAAGACTATAGATATTTGTTCTAATCATCTGCCATATTTCAAAAAAATTGAGTTACAAAGATTTTGAAATACACTCAAAGATGTCAATCTAAGTACTTTATTCAAAATCTCATACTATAAAAGAAATAATAAAAAGGTAGCAGATGGAAGAAGAAGTTTAGTGAGCAAAACACATTTGTCTGAGAATAAAGAAATCTAAATTCGTCTAGAATCAACTATGGACAAAGTAGGAGATGAAGAGTTTTTGCCCAGCTGAAAAGAGACTTCGACAGAGAAGAGACTTTGTTTAATATTAACTCTAGACAAATGCAATGAAGCGCTAGACAAAGTGAAGTGGCTGAGTTTATCAGAATTTATTGTCTTTTTTTCAAAATCATGAATCAAGTCAGAGCTGCAACATTTCCTCATCTATAAGTTGCCTGAACTAGCTATTCACCTTTTTCTACATTAAGGTCAGCATTGCAGAACAACTCTAAGAAGATGAGAATTAATTAGAAGACGACATTTTCAAATGGGAGATCATTAGAACGATCTTCTACATTTATTCCTGCTTATCTACCTTCGTCTCTACATTCAATGAAGATCATTTTCCTCCACTGGTCAAGTTTTCAAGAGTGCTATTTAAGGAGAAGAGGTAAAATGATTCAAAGGTGGAGAAGGAATATTTTTTAAGAGCTTAAATCTTTTGCAAAACCTTCCACCCAAGGCTAAGAGCTTCAACTTCTAAATACCTATTCAAGAGCTTCAATCTTCTGAATCTTCAAGGTCTTCTCATTTATACATTAAGGGAAGAGTTTCTGCAATACAAAGAGCCACAAAAATCCTTAAGCCTTCCCCTGTGCTTTCATTGAGATATTTGTAAAAGTTTGCTTAAACTGCTTTATCTATTTATTTGTAAATGCCTTGAACTAATAGTGTGGATCAAACTCAAGAAGGGCTGTGATTGTTTGTTGAGACAAGAGTCATTAGTTTACACTCTCTAGAGCTGAAATCCAGAAGAGTATTAGGAACAATTGTTTATGCCCCCTAGAGATGGAATCTATAAGAATGCTGGGAGCACTATTGTATTTCCATTATATAAAATATAGTGAAACTCAAAGCACAAGAAGAGTGTGCTTTTAGAAGAGTGGATGTAGTGATAGGGTTCCCGAACCACTATAAAAATCATGTTGTTTGTGTGTGTGTCTATTTACTCTGTCTAGCGCTTTAATGCTTTACTAGTTAGCTTACATTACACAGCCCACAAGCATGAAAAGAAGGTGAGTAATATTACAGGGGTCAAGCGATTAATTTTCATAAACCCAATCCACCCCTCCCCTTTTGGGTTAAACCACCTTACGGGACCCAACACATGAAGCATAGATCAGTCAGCTTTCGCTAAACAGAAATGATCAAAATAAATTTTACATAGGAATTAGCTTCATGGTCATTCATAAAGAAGAGGTAACCTCTGACACTGAAACTCCAAATCATGGGGAGACGTTAGATGAACTATATTCAAACTTCATGATTTTGAAAAACAAATACAAGGAGACTAGAAAAGAGCTTAAGAAAATTACCATTGAATGTTCAAAATTAAAGGAGGAAAACTCCGTTTTCCTAGCCCAAGAGTAATTAAAATACCATTAGTAAACTTGAGCGAGTCAAAGTTGAAAACAATGCTCTGAAAAAGACCTTGGCTTTCACCTTATGAAGAATGAAACCTCAGAAGAAAGGTGGACAACAACAACATAGTAAATAAAGTGATGCTTCTAGAAGAAAATAAGGACCTGTTGGATAACATAAAATCCATGGTAGAAATAAAATCATGGAGAAAGGTTGCTAATTGTTTGAATAAAATCCATGGTGGAGTAAGCTTGCCCGCGCAGTTTCTCAGAAGCCAACTCTACCACGCAACTGGGAGGCCTTTTTCACTCGTGCATAATGCAAATGCAACATGGATCAGTGCATCATTCTTTTACCCGCACCGGCAGGCCATTCCCCACCTGCGCAGTTTTAAAGTGATGTTGTCAGGCCGAATTCTCTGCTTGCGCAATGTAGAGGATATTGTCCGTTAGGTATGGCTATTACCTATGTAGCTGAGACATCTTCTAAACTAAGCAGCTGAAGCAGCTCCCATCTGCACAGGTAGACTTGTTGAAATCTGGCTTGCCTGCGCAATTTTTTGACGACATTGCTGAAGGTGCAGCTGCAATCGATGGGACATAACCTGTATAGTTGGTATGGATGCAAGCGTGGAGAGATTGCATCCATGTAATCAATATGAATAAAGTCAACACGTAAAAAACAGTAAGATGGTTACAACCATTCAACCCACTTAAGATGTACTTTTTGCAAATTTTCCAAGATAATGACATGGTGGAGAAGAAACAACCAGATAGAAACCTTTCACCAATTTCCTGCTAAGACATGAAGTTTCATATAATCTGAGCTGTCCAAATAACAGGCTATTGGAGTCGCGCAAGGCAGAATCCGTGTGCTAAACATCTGTGCAGTTGATAGTGCACGCTAATGAAGCTATGATGCTGGCAATGAATGAACAAGATCAAGATCATTTCAGCTACCACGTAAGTTGGAAACATGCACAACCACGTCAAACCATCAGAATGTATCTTAGCTGTTGAAGTACACAATCTTAAATTGTTATCCACTTTGGTGAGGAAATGACTGGGTGGATTGAAGCCGTCCAAGTCATGACACGTCACTAGAAAAGTTTCTGATAAAATAAGCATCGCCAAGAACCAGCTTATGAAGCCGAAATAGCAGAACATGTCCTGCTTAGCATCTGCGCAGTTGGGATGACATGTTGGGAACACTTCATATTCTGCGCAGTTGAGCATTGATTGCTTGCACAGATTAAATGGGAGCACGCATGCCTGAGGTTGAATTGATGAAACTGCGTAGGCAGACTTGTGAGGCTAATAAATAGCCTAGTTGAAGTTCAAAAACTATTGGGAGGTGCCGATACACAGCCCAGTTGAAGTTTAAAAACTATTGGCCGGTGCCGATAAGCAGCCCAGTTGAGGTTTGGAAACTACTGGGCAGTGCGGACACAACACCCATGGTTTGCTTCAAGCCACGCAGATGGAGCTGGTGTTTTCTCCTACGCAAATAGAATTCCAGACGGCGTGGATGGGATATGTAGTCGTTCACCCGCACAATTGGAACTCCACTCCACCCGTATAATCAAAGAAGTCTCTGTGCAACTGAGATGAAAATCCGCTCGAATACAGTGGGTTTATATGTCGGATCATGTGTGCATTTTCAGCTTATCCGCGCAAGTGGAAACAACGCAGTTGGAATGGGTTGGGACCCCAAGCCATGTGCGTGCCTTCTACCTGCGCAGTTAAATCCCGTGTAGTGCCGCTGCCCACGCAGACAGAGTTGCTGTCTATGGGTGAACCTTGTCCATTTAGCATCCGCTCTATCCGAGCAGTCAAGAACCTCCCTGTTTGCGCAGACCGAGTTCCGCAAGTGGGTTCCCTCAAAATTGCGCAGTCAAGAACCTATTTTACCTGCGCAGTTGACGACATATCTTTCACTTTGTTCAACCAAACCGAAACCATGTAGGCAAGCACCGTGCAAACAAGCTGCCCGTCACAGACAGGCTATCCTAAAATCGCGTAGATGGGATTTTCCACCAAACCGAAACTGTGGAGATAAAACTCCCTGCACCTACTTATCTGCACGATCTCGTTTTCTACCTACGCGCCCCTAGCACTTCAGCTGGGCAACATCAATTCACCTCCGATCTACGCAGACAGGATTGTTTCGGTTATGCAGTTGGATAAAGCCGTTATTCCCACCTGCGCAGTTGCATGAATTTTATTTGATGGGTATTGTCTTTACCCGCGTAGGTGAAGCCTCTCAAGACTTCGCAGACTGAGTGCCTTTGACGAGTGACATGGCTGCGCAATTAGGATTCCCCTCCACTTGCGCAGTTGACTGTATGCCTTCAGTTTTAAAGGCGTAATTGAGCATGTTACATGAGTTGAGGACAAGTTTACAATCTGGAGTCCAAATTCATTGCGGCTACGATTAATTGGGTCATGACCTATGCTTTTTAGCAGGTTGATTTATATGGATAAAATAGAAAAATGCAAATCTCTGTTTGCATAAAGTAATGGGCGGACGGTTCATTAACCATGCTGATTTCACGAGCAGCAAGTGGGCGGAATGGAGCTGTCCATGCGGGTTGAAGTATTTTTAAAGAAAACGTTAGCTGCATATTTGAGTTAGTAGATCACTTTCCAGCAAACATGTTGAAGTGATCAAATTCAATTAACACCGTCCACACCCATTATCCATGTTGGATAAATAGGTTCCATCCTATTTAATTACATGGTAGAAAGGACATGTAATACACATACAAATTATGAAAAAATGGACAAAAGAGTGCATTGCTAAAAATTTATCTTTTTTGAAATGCATGAATATAGGCACACTCGCCAATTACCCAAGCATTGCCTAATTCGATTGCATTGCCTAATTCGATTGCATGGTACCTATTAAGACAAGTATGCAATTAACTAAATTTGGTGGCATGAAAATATGCTCTAGTTGATACATTTGGGGTGATGAAGTATACATCGTCTAATCCATACACGGAAAATACATCAATGGTATAATTAAAATCTAAGCAAATCTTAGATTTCAAAATCATTTCCCAACTTGCCCTTATGGGAGAAAGTGAGCATTCCCAAAATGCCCTCAATAGTGAAGGCAAGCCCCATTTCCTAAGTTGCTCTCATGGGAGGAGTTGGGCATTTTTAAACTACCTCTGAAGGTGAAGGCATGTTCCAAGCCTATAAATACCTTTTCCGCTTCTTACCATAGAGATTTTCTTCTAGACTGGAGCTTTGAGGATTCTTCAAGAGGCAGGTGTCTCCTCTGACGCTAATAACTTTTGACCACTAGTAATTTCTCTTAGTACCTAAGGGAACTCTGCTATGGCCCCACCATGGTACATACGTGAGTCCCACCCATGCTGTGGTATAATGGGTCCCATATAATTAATGGACAACAAGATAATGCTAGATTGGATAGTTAAAATATATTAAAAGTTGTTTAAATACAAATTAGATCTTGTAAATGACAGAGTTACCATGGAAATAACTCATGAAACCAATGAGATAATAATATCGTCTTAAATCAATTAAGAACTATCATTAGTAATAATCATTATTATTAGTATTAATCATGATTAGACTTAATTAACTTAAAGTATAATTAGGCTTAATTCATGCAACCTGACTCTATAATCTCTCATAGGTTAATGGCAGAGATCGCCCACTTTTGGTTTTCTACGGGATATTGAAAAATAATACTCATTAAATCACTCAAAAACCTAAGTCTAGGATCAAGTCACCGAGTCATAATTCACTAAGTCAAACCTTAGCAAACACCACTCATCAAATTACTCAAAAGCCTAAATCTAGGACCAAGTCATTGAGTTATGACTCAACAAGTTAAACCTTAGCAAACATTGCTCATTAAATCACTTAAAAGCCTAAGTCTAGGATCGAGTCACCGAGTCATGACTTACTGAGTCAGACTTTAGCAAACATCACTCATCAAATCATTTAAAAGCCTAAGTTTAGGATCAAATTAGTGAGTTATGACTCACTGAGTCACCGAGTCAAATCTTAACAAACATCATTGATCAAATCATTCAAAAGCTTAAGTCTAGGACTAAGTCATTGGGTCATGACTCATCGAGTCTAGGACCGAGTCATGACTTACCGAGTCAAACCTCAGCAAATATCATTGATCGAATCACTCAAAACCCTAAGTCTAAGACCAAGTCACTGAGTCATGACTCACCGAGTCAAACCTTAGTAAACACTACTTATCAAATCACTCAAAAACCTGAGTTATAACTCATTGAGTCATTGAGTCATGACTCATTAAGTCAAACCTTAGCAAATATCACTCATCAAATTAGCCAAATCTAGTCAATCTGACCCACTCTTCCTAAGTTTTTCATGGGCAATTTGAGAGATTTGAGCACTTATTCTTCCTGGTCTCTTTCAGGCCTAAACACAATAGAGATCACTCGGTTACAAGTACTTTCAGTATATAAAAATTGAGTTACAAACCATATACTATCTTTATGGTTTCCTATAATGTAAATAGCAAAAATCACTCGGTCTTGATTTCATCCTGAACAAACCAATTGGATCAAAATATCCATTCTTTAAGTTGACCTAGAATATAGAAATCTAGTTTAGAGTTGTGTCATCCCGTCCACCCATTTTCTTCACCGCTTTGTCTATTGGGTTGTCTATTGTAGATAGTAGACGAGCTTAGATGTATCAACAAGTGTCATAGCTCCGCCAAACGAACTTCTCTGCTTCACCAAATGACCTTCACTTCTCCGCCTTATCTGTTTATAATAGATGATCATTGGCTCACTTATGATAGATGAAATCCGCTGCTTTGCATTCATCAGATATAATTTTCACTTCGATAGATGAATATAGACTTTGCTAAATCCTTTTCATTTGAGCTTTATTTATAACAGGACTTCGTCTTTTGCTTCTATATTTGCCCAAGCCTTGACGCCTTGGAATATATTTTTTGTGCTCATTTTTTCGTAAGACCTGCAACTTGATTTTACATACTAAAAATTTGGCAATAACTATTAGTACATAATCTTTAATCAAGTTTTATTTTCCATCGAAATGATGCATTTATTCTAACATTCTCCTCCTTTTTGATGATAAAAAAACTTGATTAAAAATAATCTCATAATAGATAATCTCCCCATGAATGTATGCAGTCAAAAAAAATATTTTGGAAATTTTAGTCATTCCTCAAGTTACCTTTTTCTCTTATTTCCCTTGGCTCATTTTATATGTATTTTCCCCTTGATTATTTAAAGATTATGCATTTTTACATTCCCCTTTGAGATAATTTGCAGATTCGTTCTCTCCCTTTTTATCAGAAGTAAAAAAAAAACATCCACTCTCAATAAGTATAGGCTAGAGATAAACAAACAAAGATGTTATTTCATTTCATTTTAGTACAAGCAAAGATATAAAGTAGATTGACCTAGATACAAACATTTTAAGTTTGGGGAGATGGAGTGAGAGATTATGGTGGACCTCGAAGGAGAGGTCTCCACACAGTGGGGGGATGTGCATTCAAAACTTAGAGAGGTTTCTTCAAGTGTGAGAAACCAATATTTTGGATGGTGGATGGGAAGATGAGGGGTTGGAGATGGATGTAATATACTTATTTTTTCTGTTCCCTTCCTCTTCAAATCCTCAAGATGATAGTAATATGTGAATCAGGGCTATCTGGCTATGATGAGATTGAAGAATAATGTCTACAAAGCCAAATTTTGAAGAAAAATACTTTTGATGAAATAGATAGAAGATAGGTGTGGATATAAGCATTATTATCCCACCAAGAGAGCAACTGAAGAAGTAATGGTTGATTTTTCAGTCCCCACCACATATTTGTCTTTTTGCTATGCTTGCTTTTGAAGTGTTCTTCTCTAAGTGGTTTCATCTTTGTGGTGCAGAGAAGGATTGGGAGTCAGGGGTTGAAATAGATTGAATGTGGGGACTAAACGAGGTAGTTGATAGGATATTTTTGGAAAGAGAGAACAACTCATGCTAAAAATAGAGTTCAATGTGATAACGATAATTATGAATTGATTCTAGCAAGAAAAGGAGGTGTACTCGACTTTGAAAACTATAATTCAGATGAAGTGAGAGTAGAGTACTATATAGAAATAACTAACTTCATCTGAGACGAAGTCTAGTCTCATGAAGGCATATCTAACATTGCAATCTTAGGCATAGAAATATTAAAGATTTCATTCTCAGATGTTCACATTAGTCAGGCCTAATTCTCCTCTAATGTTGCAGAAGGTGTCTAATGGTAGTGGCTTAGTAAAACTGTCAGTAAGTTGAGCATTTCTTGGCACATATTCTAGATATATATATATCATACTTTTCTACATGATCTCTAATGAAGTAGTGCCTAATTATGCTTAGTTCTTGAATGTAGAACAGGGTTCTTTGTTAAGCATATGGCACTAGTATTGTCACATTTGATGGGTATGTCTTTATAGCTTAATCCATAATTAAAAATTTATTATTTTATCCACAATAATTGAGCGTAACAAATTTTTGGCTACTATATATTTGGCTTTTACTATAGAGAGAGCAAAACAAGTTTGTTTCCTAGAGAACTATGATACTATACTATTTTCTAGGAATTGACGGGTTCCACTAGTACTTCTTTTATTAACTTTGTATCCTCCAAAGTCAGCATCTGAATATCCAATGAATTCAAAACCAGTTCCCTTGGGGTAATAGAGTCTTAGATTTGGTGTGTCAATCAGATACTTAAAAATTCATTTTACTACAGTAAGATGAGATTCTTTAAGATTGGACTAAAATCTAGTACATAAGCATACATAAAAGAGAATATCTAGTTTAGATGCAGTAAGGTAAAAGAAGAGATTCAATTATACTTCGATATTATTTTTGATCTACAAGTTTACCCTTTTTGTCTTTGTCCAGTCTTGTTATTGTGCTCATTGGAGTGCTTGCTACCTTAACTTTTTCCATTTTGAACTTCTTTAGCATCTCTCTAGTATATTTGGATTGACAAATGTAGTTTCCATAATCTCTTTACTTGATTTGCAATCCAAGGAAATAATTCAATTCTCTCATGATACTCATTTCCAGTTTAGCCTACATAATCTTTAAGAAGTCTTGACAGAGATTCTCATTAGTAGGTGCCAAAATAATATCATCCACATAAATTTGAACTATTAAGATATCATGATCAATATTTTTGGGGAATACCCCTTAGTAACTAATCATCCACATAATATTAAGGGCAAATGATTCTTCAAAGTCGATTCCATTTTTTGGGGAATACCCCTTAGTAACTAATCATGCTTTATTTCTTAAAACTAATCCACTCTCATCCAGTTTATTTTTGAATACCCATTTAGTTCAAATTATATCAATGTTCTTTGGTTTTGGAACTAGTTCCTATACTTTGTTCCTTTCAAACTAGTTAAGCTCTTCTTGCATTGCAATGATCTAGTTTTTATCATTTAAAGTTTGATCAATGCAAGTTGCTTCAATTTTAGAAATGAAAGCATAATGACAACAGATATTTTACATAGACCTTCTTATTTTGACAACACCATAGACATTACCTATGATTTATTTTCTAGGATGAGCACTAATAAATCTCAAATCAATAGGAGGTTGACAGGGAACATTACCTATACTTACCTCCTCTTCATTTTCTGAACTTTGTATGTCTTCAAAGTTTGTGCTACTTTCTTGATCCTTAAGTTTGAGCTTCTTTATATTTGTTGCAGCTTCATCTGCATCACTATCCCAATCCTTTCTCAGGCTTACATTTGCTTCATCAAATTTAAGGTGTATAGACTCTTCTACAACCCGTGTTCTCTTAATATATACTCTAAATACTCTGCTATTCGAAAAGTAATCGAAAAAGATAGCTCATCGATTTTTGGATCAAACTTTCCAAGGTTATCTTTCCCATTGTTTAGCACATAGCATAAGCATCGAAAGGAAGGAAAATATGAGATACTTGATTTCCTTTCTTTCCAAAGCTCATATGGGGTTTTCTTTAAGCTTACTCTTATGGTAACCTTGTATAGTATATGACAAGTTGTACTCACTACTTCTCCCCAGAATATTTTGGACAACTTACTTTTATTAAACATGATTCTTGCTATTTCTTGAATTGTTCGATTATTTCATTCAACAACTCCATTTTGTTGAGGAGTTCTAGGGGATGAGAAACTATGGTGAATTCCTTTCTTATCACAAAAGTCAATAAATTTTCTATTCTAAAATTACCACCATGATCACTACAGATAAACACAATTGACATTTGTTTCTCATTTTGAACTAGCTTTGAAAATGTATTAAATATTGAAAATGCTTCATCTTTGCTAGTCAAGAGAATCACCCATGTAAATCTAGAGTAGTCATCCACTATCACATATACAAATTTTTTTCCTCCAAGGGTGATAACATTTGATGGTCCAAATAGATCCATATGTAATAATTCTAGAGGTTTGGATGTAGATACCTCATTTTTAGGATAGAAGGATACTTTGGTCTATTTTGACAATTGACATGATTTGAATATTTGATTTCTGTCATAGTTTAGTTTCGGTAGACCAATCACACGATCCTTTTTCCATAATGATATGATGTTTGACATGTTGATATGTCCCTTCCTTTTATGCCAAACCGATGGATCATCTTTGACTATAATTAATAATTTTTCAACAATATCATTTAGTTGTACTAGATGAATATTGTTATATCTTTTTTTATTGAATAATAGATCATTGTCTATACCGAATACATTACATGCAGTTGGTTCAAATACAACTTTGTAACCCTTGTCACATAATTGACTGATACTTAGCAAATTGTGCTTGAGTCTCCACATATAATACATTCTCTATGCATGCATTAAATAAACCATAAAAGTTACCTATTCCTTTGATAAGACCTTTGTCATTGTTGCTGAATACAACTATTTCTCCATTTATCGGCTTTAATTCTTTGAACAATTTTTTATTCCCAGTCATATGTCTCGAACAGCTACTATCCATGAACTAGGCATTGCTAGACGTAGCTTTGAAACTTACCTGCATTCAACACAAGTTTTTCTTCTTACCTCTTTGGTACATAAGCATTGGGTCCAACGGTGTTAATGGAATTATGTGTGCAAGAAGTTTGTGCATAATCCTTGTGTTTCCATCTCATCTTTACACCAATTGCTTGCATCTTTTTGGCATGACAATCATACACTTTTTGTCCAATTTCGTTGTAGAAATAGTAAGTATTTGAAACTTTGATAGGTGCATTATATTCCACCAGTTTCTTTACTTAGGGATAACCCATGAACCTTCTAATGTTTGGATAGTTTTCCCTTTTTTCTGTGAGGTTCACTCCCTTGGACTATCCAGCAAATTTCTGTAAGTTTTCATCATTTGATTGTTCACAACTAAGCCCTTTTTGCTATTTTGATAGGTCATTCTCATGAAATTGGCCACAAATTCTCCTGGATTAGAGAATTTACTCAACATACTATTTAAATACTCAATGCATAATGGCCAAGTGATTCAAAATCACTAAAGAGAGAGTTGTATAATTTTTATAACTCATCAAACTTTTTGTATTTGACACCGGTATTATTTGATCTTGAAGAGTTAGAACAATAAGAGTAGTAGGAGTTTACCTCTATCTCTAGCTCCATTATGCATTGCTCTTTGATGGTGATTTGATCTATTGATTTGTTCTCCATCTGGACCATACAGCATATTCTTGCAAGGTGTCCAACTTCATTGTCACCTTTATCACTTAAGCTTATTCCTAATGAGTCTTTATCATTCATGTAAATTCCTTTGGCTTGGTTTTTTGAAGACTTTTTGAAGTGTTTCTTTACTTTTATTTCATCCTTCTTGTTCATATTTACTTTTTCTTCATTGTGACACCCAGGAGACATGTGTTTGATCCCTCCACATCTATAGCATGTGGGGAGATCCTTCTTTCTTTTAGCCATTTTCTTCTATTGTTTATGCTGTCTCCTTGAAGTGCTACCTCTGCCGCTTCTTGCAAACTTTCTAAAGTTTCTAACCAACATAGCCATATCATATTTTGATTGTGATGCTGGATAACTGCTATTCTCTTTAGTCACTTTGAGAACAATACTTTTCTTTGGCTTTGTTGGCTCCTCTTTCTTATTTTTGATCAGCTCATGTAACATTAGTGAGCTTTTGAGATGGTCCACCAGAAGAATGTTTAGGTCCTTTGCTTTCTTTATTAATGTGATCTTCTAGTTCCATGATTCTGGTAACGCCCTCAATATCTTCATTACCTGTTCAAAATTTGTGACTTCTTCTTCTAATCCTTTCAAAGTGTTAGTAACTTTAGAGAAATGAGCATACATTTTTGATATACTTTCTCCATCTTTCATCTAAAAATTTTTTAGTTCTTCTATCAACATATTCCTTCTAGTTCCTTTCACTTATGAGGATCCTTCATTTATAGATACTAATTTATTCTAAATACCTTTTGTAGTAGTGCAAGAGAATACTCTATCAAATTTAAATAAAGATAGTCCACAAAATAAGAAGTTTATAGCCTTTGCATTATTTTGGACTAAGGTGGCTTCCTCTTTAGTCCATGCATCTACTTCAGTAGTGGGAAGAGTGATTCCAACTTTAATAGCCTTCCAAGACTCCATATCATTAACTATAATAAATTGCTTCATCCTCAACTTCCAGTAAGTAAAGTTGGCTTCATAAAATAGGGGTGGTCAGGTAGATGATTGCCCATCGGTGAATATCTGTAAAGAAGATTATGGGTTTGCCATTTGATCACTAGAAATATTTATGTAGTCTGCTATGATGTCACTTGTTGGTCCCGAAGATTAAGCAAAAACCCAAGAGGGAAAGGGTAAATTAGGTACTTAAAAAAATTATTGACCCCTTTAAGATTAATTGCCCCTCTAGCAATTAATCACTCAATTAACTAATGCATAAATTAATAAGACACAAGAATTTTTATAGTGGTTCAAGTAAATGCTCTACTCCACTCCTCTAAGAATATTTTTCTCTTAGTGTATTGGGTTCCACTATTCCCAATAGCAGAAATATGATAATGCTCCTAGCACTCTCCTAGATTCTAGCTTCAGGGGACATAAACACAGTGCTCCTAGCACTCTTCTAGATTTTAGCTCTAGGGGGCATAATCACAATGCTTATAGCACTCTTTTAGATTCCAACTCTGAGTGGCATGAATAAATAACTCTTTTTTGCACTTAGACAGTCACAACTCTTATTGAGTCTAGTCTTAACTACTAGCTTAAGGAATTTATAATGAATGAATATCAGAAATTAAAGCACAAGTATTTCTCAATAAGTATAGGGGAAGGTTTTTGAAAATTAAATGTAGAAGTAAATGATCTTCCCAAAATGTGGTTGAGAGCCTTCAAAGAAAGTTGAGGAAGGTTTGAATGCAAGGCTCTTGACTTTTGAAAGATGACAGAAAATTTTGGCTCAGATCAGTAAATGCTCTCAAGAGGATTTTTAAATAACTTCCTTGATACTTTATTGGTCTTCTTGTTCCAATGAGGCGTCATTTATAATTGCTTTGAATTCCAACTGTTGGTGGTAGGTGAACTCTATTAATGATAGAAGACCATTCTGATTAGCATATTTGAATTTTTTAACTTCTGCTAATCCTTGTCTGCTGAAATGCCTACAATGCTAACCTTGGAGAAGATGATTTTTAGATTCTTAATAAGCATTGGTCGAGGTGTTGCTACGATGGCTGATTCTTTCATCAATATAGAAAGGACGTCATTAATGCTGAATGAAGACCAATGTTTTGGTTTGCATGTTGTTCATCTGTTACTTATGACAGACGAAGTATCTGTCTAACTGTTCATTAGACAAAGTTTCTTCATCTTCTGGTTTGTCCTTCGTAAGTAGCAGACAAATCGTGGGGATGTCATTTCATCACATCGTCTATTGGGTTGTTTGTTGTAAGTAACAGATAGATTGTAGACAAATTATCCTTTCCAGTGCTTTGTCTTATAGATTGTCTGTTAAACTGTAGTAGCATAGATGACTTGTTTCTTCAGCACTTTATCTATTGAGTTGTCTGCTATAAGTAACAAATGGATTGTTGGAGTACAGATGAATTTTCTTCATTGCTTCATTTGATAGGTTGTCTGTTGTAAGTAATAGACTAATCATTAAGGCGTAGATAAATTTTCTTCATCGCTTTGTCTGTTGGGTTATCTGTTGTAGGTAGTAGACAAGCTTAGATGTACAGACAAATGTCATTGCTCCACCAGATGAACTTCTCTACTCTGCCAGATGACCTTCACTTCTCCACCTTGTCTGTTTATAATAGACGATCATTGGCTCATATATGATAGACAAAGTTTGCTACTTTGCATTCGTTAGATATAATTTTCACTTTGATAGATAAATGAAGACTTAGCTGAATCCTTTTCATTTGAACTTTTTCTGTAATGGTATTTCATTTTTTACTTCTATACTCACCCAAGCCTTGATGCCTTGGAATATATTTTTTATGTTCATTTTTTCATAAGGCCTGTAACTTGATCCTAGATACTAAAAACTTAGCAATAACCATTAGTACATAATCTTTAATCAAGTTTTGTTTATCATCAGAACCATGCATTTATTCTAATAATAAGTTTGATAAAGAATCTAGTGGTGTATTCTAGAACTAAGCTTATAGAGATTAGGCATCATTTCATTATAGATGATGTCAAAAATCATGATATCTACTTAGGATTTGTTTCAACTGAAGATCAGTTAGCAGACATTTTCACAAAGCTACTTCCAAAGGATAGATTTTACAAAATTAGAAAAGAACTCAACATATTGGATCCATGTGCATAAATTGCATATTGCATGATTTAATTATCTTATAATGTTAATGATCACATGATTAGGATTATTAGAATTTTTGCCTGTATACCTAAGTCATACATGAATGCTACATTTCTATCTTTTAGAATATTTCTAAAGCATCGCAGAAACTCTAATAGTCTCAGAGTCTTTATTGCACTTGAATAACTTCTTTGAACCTCCTCAGAGGTTCTGAGGCTTTCCTTTAGAACCTTTGAAGCTTGCACCTAATTTTAGAAACCTTATAAAACACAGCTTTTAATGTAGCACTAAAACTTCTTCAGAACTTCTGACGTTATTAGCTCAGAAATTTTGAAATCCATTAACACATATTAAACTCTTCGGACTCTCTTACTTATTTCTCTCACCAAAATCCTCAAACACTAATCTCCCACACTTATCTCAAGCATTTTTTATTATGACAAAAGGAGGAGAAATATTAGAGTAACATAATGCACCCATTCAAGGAGAAAAATAATAATAACTTAGTACACCCATTGAAGGGGGGCCACACTAAGTCAGCAGATGCATTATATATTAAACATGCATTTAACCACTTTAAATTTTTTTATTGCATAAGGTTCATCACTCAAATATTTTATCATCATTAAAAAATGGAAGAATGCGAAGTCTAATCCTCCTACTTAGCTTGATTTTGATGATGAATGTAATTAAGTAGTTAAGTTTTGATGATGAACAAATATATGAGTGAAGAGTTAAAGTACTAACTATTTACTTTTCAAGTGATGCAGCATTTATATATCAAAATAGATTAAGGAGAGTAACTGTAAATAATAAATAGTATTAATTATGAGCTTATCACATTAAGCCTTCAAAAGAAGATAATTTAAAAAGAATGCTTGAGTAAAAATCACTCAGAAGTAATTTAAAAATATTTAGAAGTACTTTAGAGATAAATTATAATTCCTTTAGAGATGAGGCGTGAAGCTCAGAAGTAGTCAAAAGTATTTCAGAGATAAATCAAAATCCCTTCAGAGAATAGGTGTGAAGCTTAGAAGTATTTCAGAGACAAATCAGAATCCATTTAGAAGTAATACAGAGGGTCATCAGAGGTAACTTCAAAAAGCTAAGAACCAAGAAGCATATCAGAGACAAAATTTGAACTTCAAAAATTAAGCTTAAAAATTCTTCAGAAGCAACTTAAAAGCTCTTTAGAGGCATCCTCAAAAATCCAAACTCAAGAAATATATCAGAAACAAAATTCAGGCTTCAGAAACACTTTAGAAATATCTCTAAAGCAAAAGCATGAACGATGAAAGTGTTAGATACCAAAATCAACCTTCAAAAGAATCTAAAGTGATCGACCTTGCAAAAATTCTGATGTCACCATAGTTTGAAAGTTTAGAAGAATAGCCTCAGAAGTTCTGCATTAAATGCACAACAGTAACTGATAGGTAGTTGAACTTCAAAAGTTCTAAAAACTGATCTTAGAAGTTCAAAAGTTAGACAAGAGAAGAAAATGGCAACAAAGCTTTAAATACCCTTCTTCAAATGGTCGAAAAGCTACCAAAAACAATTATTGTAGCTAAGGTTTCTTCCACAACTTATAAAAGGAAGATTCAAACGTCTGAGAGAGAAGGTGGAAAAGTTGAACAAAATTTACTCAAGCATTTATTGAAGCTCCCCAAATTTAATTTCATAAGATCAGCTCCATTGTGCTACATTCCAATAAGTATTCAAAGAAAATCATTCAACAACACTTAGATTTTAATCTTTCTTATTCTTTACCACTATATTTATTATATTTTTATCACTAATTACACATTTACTTACTAATTTTTCATTTGTAGGCAAGGGGCTTGCATCTTATAGTGAACAGTAAATAGGGAAAGTTGCTAAAGATTGTATAAGTTATTGGTGAACTTTGAAAACCAACCTGCATAAGTTGTTGGTAAACTTTGAAAACCAACTTATAAGTTGTTGGTGACTTTTGAAAACTAACTTATATAAGTTTGTTAGTGAGCTTAAAAGATTGAAAACCAATAAGTGTTAGTGGAACTTGGGCTTAGCAAGAGAGGTTAACTCAAAGAAGCGGAGTAGGTACCTAGGTTAAAGGCCGAACCATTATAAAAATCATTGTCTCAATGTGCTATGTATCTTTCCTATTTTATTTCAATAATACCTTTTAAACTTGGTCAAAATTTTTAAAGCTCAATTCACCCCCTATCTTGAGCCACCATTTGCTAGGGACTAACACTCCCTTTACTCTTTACATAATAAAATGTTTATTTATCTTCTATTTCTTTTCAAGAAGATAATTTTTCCTTGATCAATTTTACCTTTCTTAAGGTCCAAACTAATGTTATTATCATCAAAATAACTTATAATATATAACTAATAAATCACAAATAGGTATGAAGGGATACAAATTTAGACTAAAAAATCTTTAAATTTTGAGTAATTGAAAACAAATAATGATTAATTGTCATTTGGTGGATGTAGTACAAATATCTCAGACATTAGCCAAATTTTGATAATAAATGACAAACAAATCAATAAAATATTGTATAATCAAGGATTAAAGGGACATAAGGTAGGAAATACTACTATCATTAATTTTAATTAGACAAAAATTTATCTATTTGTTTATTAACTTTTTTATAAAAAATTTCTTATAAGGTATTGAAATCATTTTATACCCATTTTCAAGGAAAACTTTCTCTTTTTATGGCCAAATCTTATTTTCAAAGTGACAACATAAACTTCTAGAAATTTTATGAAAACTTACTACATCATAATAAAAATTTGAGACTTATACAATTGCCAAATAAATTTATAGGATAATAAAAAATTCCTAAATTATAAGGATGCAAATTTTTCTAAAATACATGACGCATATTTGTCTATACACATAAACTAGCTATTTTTAACTAAAACCAAATTGAGAGTGAGTTAGATTGCTTATAAACTTAATTTGGCCTCACCCTAATTAAGTGAGGTTCAACTATAGCATACCCAAGCTTTACACTGTAAGACTTTGTATAGATATAGTTGAGTTGGTTAGCTTTGGGTTAAACTAACTAAACTTTAAATTGGATTGTAGTGGGATTAAAATATTTTATGTGAATTATTTTTAACATTTAAGGAAATGTTTGACACTAAGGGTGTAAATAGAGTAAGAATGACTCAAGTTGGAGTCAACCCAACCCCAACTCTAAATCTAACTCTATTTTTAAACTGTAGCCTAATCCTATCCATCTATAAGAAAATTAGAATGGGTTCAAGTTCAATTCAGACTAACAATTTGAGTTCAAAGCTCAATTTGATAATTTTGATTATGATAAATATTTTCATAATATTTTTAATTTAAATAAATATTTTATGTTAACCACTACATAAAAATATGATAAATTCATTTTCAACAATAAAATATAAGAAAAATAGGAGCATGTGGGGAATGGATAGGCATGCATGTAGGAATTGTTGGTAGAGTGCTTTCTATCTTGCAACTTTGGGAGTCTGTCTTAAGCAGATGAGATTATGCCATTGGAAAAACTCATTAATTTGTAGTCAGTCATTGCCAATAAAACACAATAGAGTTGTTTAGGTCATCCCCAAATGGAATGTTGATGTGGCTCTTGAGAAAATCCCCCCTTGAATCTTGCAAGACTAGAACAAAGATCAAAGGACACCAGGGGTGTTCCTGGCGTGAACACTCCAATGCTAAAGTCAGTAAACAAGACTCTTTTAAAGATGATGAGATAGCTACAAGAGCTTATATCTTTGAGGTATATACCTGAGTGTATTTATAGTTGAGCATGGGTATGTAGCCAAGATGCTATGTAGGCTATATTCAATTGGGGCGAGGATTCTCATCTAGAGGAGGATTCCAGAAGAATACGAATCTAGAGTCCAAGTCTCATGGGATTGCGTAGTAGCTGGAAAAGGTATCCCATTAAAGTAGGAATCTAACATGACGCTGTTGGTCCCGGTAGGATAGGCTAGAACCTAAGAGGGGGGTGAATTGGGTTCTATAAAATTTACTTCTTTTAACCCTTGTTTGATCAAATCCCTCTCTTTGTTTTATGTTGGCATACTAATCAAAATGAAGTAATGGATCAAATAAGTAACAATATAGAGGAAAGATCAAGCACAGATAGCATAAGTAACTTATAGTGGTTCGGGCCCTCACTTGACACCTACTCTACTCTCTGAGTTAGCCTTACTTGCTGCACTCAGGTTCCACTAACCTTTTGTGGAATCACACTTGATTTTCCTGAGCTAACCAAGAACTCATACACTGATTTTACCAAGCTCACCAAAAACTCATACACTAGTTTTACTGAGCTCACCAAAAACTCACTAGCTTGGTTTTTACAAGCTCACCAAAAACTCATACACTAGTTTTACTAAGCTCACCAGAAACTCACTAGCTTGGTTTTTACAAGCTCACCAATAACTCTAACAATGTTGGTTTTCAAAAGCTTACCAACAACTTTAACAATGTTGGTTTTCACAAACTCACCAATAACTTTAACCCTAGTTTTTAAGCTACCAGCAACTTCTACAAATGAAATAAATGAAATAAGAATTTACAATTTTTGACATGTTTCTTATTGAGCGCCGAGGAGGATCTTAGATGTAGTTCTTCTTAGTGCAGAAGTTCTTCTCTTATGTCGTTGAGAGGTTGGCCTTGAAGGAGATTGGAGAATGAAAGCTCTTTTGGAATATGGAAGTGTAGATCTTGGCCTTAGGATTTAAAAGATGATTTCTCTCTTTTTCTTATTTGTATTTTCTCTTTTTTTACTCTCTATCTTTTTTTTTAAACATCCCTTAAGTGCTCCTTAAATAGATCTTGAAAAATTGATCATTGGATAAGGAGCTTAGAATTTTTGTTACTTACAATATTCAAATTTTCAACCGTTGGGCATGGTCAGGCAGAATGGCATGCGCCTGGGCCAAGCGGTTGTGCGCTAGGCGATATGCCAGGCGGTTGGCCCAAGCGGCTATGGCCAATTCTCTGGCTTTTCTTCTAAGTGTACCTTGCTGTCTCCTAGCAAGCGGTATGGCAAGCGGCTGCCATACTAGCTATGCTCCTAGGCAGTAGGCACAGGCGGTTAGGGACTTTGCCAGGCAGTTTGCCTTCTAATGCTTCATTTCTTGATTCATTTGACTCTTCATTGCTAGGTGGTATGCCAGGCGGTTGCTCCAAGTGGCTGGTGTTCTCCAATTGTATTTTTGCATTTTGCTATTATTTGAAACTTTGACATTCCTTATTTTAAATCAAAATGCATTTGTCACATGTAATATGTATGAAGTATGAATAGGATATTTGATTCATACTTTGTAAGGGATGTATGTATTAAGTATATTTTCATTTATTTATTCATACACCCATGATTTCATTAAAGTTCATGTATATACTATGTCAAAGTATACTGAAATAATTGTTCACTTATGAATATCCAAAAAATGAATTTTCATAAGTTGTAGATCGTGAATAGCCAAAATGTATTTGTGCTTTGAGAAAGATGAGTTCACTTAAGCATATTGTAAATGATGTTTTCATGTTTTTCTATTTATGAAGACATGCCTAATTTTATACACATATTTTCTTGAAGTTTATTAAACATTTTATAATTATCCATTCATGATATACATACGTTGTGAAGCATGGATATTTGCTTTAATTTGTATATTTTATATAAACTTCATCCGATTATGATTTCTTTCTTTCTTAAGTTAATACTTCCATATAGAACATGTATATATATTCATAAAAGATCCAACATATGATAATAAGATGATTGCATAATGGATTATATGATTGTTTTTCTTTGTTTATCAACTAATCATAGATAAGCAAAAGATTCTTAGAAGAAAAAAATAAATATGAATGTACTTTGAAATCTTTCTGGCAGAGCATTTGAAAGATGTATTATGATAATTTATTCTTATAGCATAACATTTGAAATCATAGCAAAGTATGCATGTAAGCTTGCTATTGGAAGTTGGAGTATACATTAGAATAACTATACTTTCTTCTAAAGTAATTTATAGTTGAATAAATAGATTGGAAGATTGGTTTCAAAGATTCTGAAACATATCAAGCATGAATTCCAGAGCTTCTGAAGCAATTCTTCAGAGTTTATGATATGACCTCAGAGTTTATGACATGACTTTAGAGGAGTTAACTAGATGTTGTTATTTCAGACATTAAAAAGCTTTATTGGTTGTTAGATTCAGAGTTTTCTAATTCTTAAGAATTAAAGAGTTGTTTCAGAGTTTCTGAAACTACTTTAAGTACAAGCCTTATAATTTCTGAGAAATTATTTAGGATTTTTGAGGATGCAGAAATAACTTTTGAAATACTATTTAAATTTTCTGAAATACTTCAAGAGTGTTCTAATGGTATACATGAGTAATTCAGGTACAAGTTTTAGGCAATGTTTTACTTCTGATAATCATGTGATCATTATCATTATAAAGTAATTAATTTATGCACATGGATCAACATGAATTGTATATGTTAAGAACATGTATAGTTCTATTTCTTGTTTTTCAATATTAGCAATATCATTAGCATAATGCAAATCTGGTATAAGTTTTGTTGTCATCAAAATCATCTGTAATACATGTGTGGATCATCATCATAATACATGTATGACTCAACATTCTCCCCCTTTTTGATGTTGACAAAACTTGAAGATTTGAGACAAATAAAGAATATGCTAATGATTCAATAACAAACTATCCCTTATTAATAGAGATATGTATGCATGTGGAATTTGGCACTAGTCATGACATATGAAGAACTATAAGTTTGCTCATGACATATTTTTCTTTTTATAATAAACTCCCCCTGACTAATTTTAATTTTGTAATTCTATGGGGAATGATATTGGTCAAGACATTTTAAATTTATCTTTTTGTTTTTATATTCCCTCTATTGCTTTTGCTGACTTGTCTACCTCTAAAGGAATACTAAAAGAGTCCTCTTTATAGAATAACTATGTATCATTAGGAATAATGAGTTTTCTCAATATTTATCTATATTTTCTCCTTACTTATATTTTCTCCATACTACTCCTTGTCTCAATACTTATCTATATTTACTCCATACTTTTCCTCCTATATTTTCTCCTTACTATCAAATCTTCTCTATACTTCTCCCCCTTCTTGTCAACATAAAAAAGCTATATCATGAGAGATTTGTATTCAAATAGATCTTCTTCCAATTTTAAACTATAAATCATTTTTACTAGTGGATTTTTCATTTTTAAATGTTTAAGCATACTAGTTATCATGATATGATATCAATAGGAAGAATATATTCATGATACCACTTATAACACTTGTTGACTTGTTGGTAGCACTTGATGCAGAGCTTTTAAACAAACACTCATAAATTAAGTATATAGTCATTCAAATATTTAAAGTCATGATAGAAAAATATTCAAACATTCAAGACCATGCATAATAAATGGGTACGAATCATATAGACTATTTGTAAAACATCAAAAATCATGATATGGATTGTTATAACATAAGTATAGATCGAAATAAATATCTATTTCAAACATTTCATATTCGTGAAAGAGTTGTGAAATTACCATGTAATCATATAATGTGAGTATTGCTAACTGTGGAACTCAGATCTATATAGATTACCATCATCACATTCTTATACAAAATATCTAAAATATTTTTCATTTATGATTTCTGTTTTTTGTTTTCTTAAGTTGTTCAATAGGTGATAATTGCTTTAGGATTAAGCATTCTTAAACTTGATTTCAACTATCAGGGTCTTATCGTTAATTATGTTTAATAGAAGCTTAAGCTGTCGGGGAAATGAATTTAATTATTTCATCATAACTCTAAATTATATTGCATAGACATGCATTCATTTCCTGAAATTTCATAATTTTATCATCATAAATTCTCATATAGTTTTCTCATATATCCAAAATAGTTTTCATTGATGGTTTGTTTTCCATTTTCAGGTTGTACATT